>MASP02000585.1:0-158700 GCA_001693025.2 Colletotrichum lindemuthianum
CTTAGTTAGAATATTAGAATAAAATTCTTAACTAAGATATAGTTTCTATATTACTCTAATAGTATTATAGTCTGTAAGTTACTTTAGGATTTATTTAGTATTAAGAATAATTTATAACTAATTAAGTATTATAAGGGAGAATACTTACTGTAGGTAGTTATTTCTAGTATATATAATATATAACTGTTAAGTAATCAGTTAGAAAGAATTCTAATATTAGCTTAAGATAGTTAGATTTATAAATACTATTACTATTATATAATATAATTCTCTATTACTATTATATTATTAATTATCTTAATATTAAGCTTATTTCTTATCTTAATTAATAATTAGATAGATCTATACTTTATCTTAACTTAGTTTATATTATATAATAATAATTTAAAAATAATTCCTTCTTACTTTTTACTTATATTAATAAGTATTTTCCTTATAGGTTTTATCTAATACTATTAAAATATAGAAATTATATACTTCAGTATATTCCTGAAGTATCTATTAGTATTTAGTAATCTATTTATCTCTATTAATAGTTTCTCTAAATTTGATATAAGTTAGTAAGTTATATAAAGCTAGAATATAAATATTTAAGAGACTTTATAATACTAAGAAAATTAGTCTATCTACTATTTTAATAAATATACTAAAAAGCTATTCTCTTATTATTATACTTCCTATTAGTATCTATAGAGGTAACTATAAGTAATTAGATTCTAAATTAAGTTAAGAATCTAGAGACTAATTATTATAAACTTCTAATTCTAAATATAAAAGTTAGTTACTACTATTAGGATATTATCTATATAGTTAGCTATCTTAAGGAGTTTTTAGTATTTCTAGTATTTAAATTATGAAGTCTAGAGAGGTAAGTATAATAAAGTATTTTTTTGTAACCTTATTAACCTATTTAGAGTTATAGAGGTTATAAATAACTAACCCTGAAACTAGTTTAATATTTATAGTAAGTAAAGAATTTTCTCTAAAGTTATATAGAAAAGTTAGCTTTCTTATAAAGTAGATATAATAAAAGAGGGTTTTGCAAATCTAAGTTATATTATTAAGTTAAAAGAGATAAATATAAATATTAAGTTAGTAAGATCTTGAGTTTAAGCTGAATAATATATATATAGAGGAAGTTCTGAAATTCTTTATTTATAGTAAAACTGTCTCTTTTTATAAGTATAGATCTAAGAATAAGTAAATTATTATAGATATTATTCTGTATAAAAGTGAATTACTACTTCTATTAAGAATAGTAAGTAAATAATATTATTATTTAGATAAAAAGTATCTTATTATTATTTAGTAAATATAAAAAGGAAACTTTCTCCTCTAAGTTAATTAATATTTTTTCTCTATTAATCACTCTATAACTCTTATTTGTATTTTTTTTATCTATAAATATCTTTTCTACTATATTGTATTTTAATTACTTTCTTTCTGGAAGAGTAATAGATACTCTATAAGTATAGTTTCTTAATAAGTCTTATAAGATCTACTTAATTTATAACTTAAGTCTCCCCGCTCCTTCAGAAATTATTAATAATATACTATAATAAGTTTTAATTGATCCTTCTAAGTTTTCAGTATATATTCCTTCTCTTACTTTACTCTAAGTTAATATATAGTCTAATTAATTATCTTCAGACTTTAGTTAGTCTTATATTCTTTAAGATTAAGATACCTCAGAATAAATACTCTAAAGTTATTCTTACTTATTAAATCTATAGTTTCAAGCCTCGCCTTAAGATATAGATAAACTTCTTGTGAGTCCTTATAGGATCTTAAGACTATCAGCTTATTTAAAAACGCACCTATAGTATATTTATACTTTATTATTAAGTATTTATTTATTCCAGTATTACTTATTAGTCTGGATCTTAAGTTTATAAGTTACTTTAATATTCTACTATTATTTATAGCTTCTTTATTTAAGGATATAGTAGGTGAAATATGATTCCTTATAGTTATTATAAAGAGTATATTTATATAACTTATAATAAGTAAAGTAGTTTATAAGTCTGTAATCTATATTTAGAGTGTATATTATTACCTAGAGGTTTTTATATTAACTACTTCTTTTATAAAACTTAAAATATCTACTCTTTAACTTTAATACTATCTACTAAAAATTCAGTTTTAGCCACTATTATATAGATAAGATATATTATCTTAATGGTAAATATAATAGCTTCTCTATTCCTAAGTCTAAAATCTCTTAAGATTTTGAGAAAACTGTTATTAGTAGAGTTAGTTTATTTAATTTTACTTATTAGTGCGATATATTTTTCCCTTAATAGAAGAAGTATTTTAACGTTCCTAATATCCTCTTTTCTTTCTCAGCTTATCTTTTTATATATAACCTACCTATTACATTTAGTTTTCTTATTCTTATTAAGAAGTATTAATTTTTAGTTTAAAAGTAATACCTCCTAGTAGGCTAGAAGAAGAAACTTCTTTACTTATATTATTAATTTTTTTAAGGGAAATAAGATAGTTATTCTTTATTAGGTTTATAAATATATCTTATTATTATAAATAGGGAAGTAAAATAATAAAAATTAGAAGAAAAGAAAAAGAAATAAATAAAGAAATCTTTTTAGTAATAAGTGTATATTATATTTTCATTCTTTAGTATAATATCTTTTTTATAAGTAGAGTTATTTTTCCTCCCTAAAGTTCTAGGTTATATTTTATTAACTGGAAGTTTCTATATATCTCTCTCAAGAAAAATAATAAGTTTTATAACTGATAGTTTACTTATAAATACTACCTATTATTATCCTAACTATATTAAGTTTAGAAATCTTAATAGATAGTATTAACTATTATACTGAATCTGTAAATATACTAATTTAGTAAATATAAATTATTATATCTAGTCTATTTAAAAATATTAAGTCTACTTTATAGTATAAAAAGTAGGTATTTATTATAGTTATTTAGATTTATTAAAAGTAAAGTATCTTTGTTTTTATATTTCTATTACTTAATTTAATCTGTAAATACTTATATTATTTAAGATAAAATTGTAAGTTAAAATTATTATATATATATTACTAAACTATTATATCCCAATATTAAGTTTTTAAGGATAAAGTTATTATTAGAATTTAGATCTTAAATTTAGAATTCTAAAGTATTTTATCTACTATATATTTAAAACTTAATAGGTGTTCTTTTTATTAAATTATTAGTCTTACTAAGATATTATTATTAGTCTCACTCAGGATTATAGGTTCTTCCTCCTCTTCCTCTTCTTCCTCCTTATTAGCTATAAATTCTCTCTGGGCTAGGAAGACTTTTACTAATTCTTTCTCTAGATTAAATCTATAAATATCTGGATCTGAAAGTTCCTAATATCCTTAAGGAGCTTATATAAATTTCCTTAATCTGTTTCCTCTATATATTACTTTAGTAATTTCCTCTCTAGATAAGGTTTTAAGTTTATAGGAAGAAGTATTAGATATTTTTAAATCAATTCGAAAGGAATCTATCTATCTGTATTTAAGCTTTCTATCTGAGGATTTATTAATTATTTACTTAATATTATAAATTAAAATTATATTACTAAATTTTAGTTATTTATCCTATAATATATTTTCTTTTCGTTTATTAAAACTTTCTACTACTTTCTTATATTAATTAGTTATTATTATTACTATTTTCTCTCTATTCTTATCTAATTATATAAAAATATAAATTTTTATATTTATTTCTTTTTCTAGTATTTTTACTAATACTCAGTTTAGTATCTTCTATATTAATATAAGTATTTTAATAAATATAACTATTTTATATCTATACTTTAAATAGAATAGTATAAACTCTATTAATATTCTAATTATTATTCAGTCTGTAAATAAGGTAGCTAATAGAAGGAATTAGGAATCTTTACTATTATTACTCTATAATTATACTAATAATATATAAGTAATTAGTTAATATCTAACTTTAATTACTTTATTAATTTATAGGTTATAAACTGAAGTAACTTTACATTTTAGGCTATATTATTTATTAAACTTAATAATATACTTCTTATTTTCCAGCTTTTTATTTATTATAAAAACTCTATAAAAACTATAGTATATAATAACCTCTTCCTATAGAAATTTTATAATTACTTTTAAAGTAAGTTATAGAAGCTATTAAGCTTCTAGCTAGCCTGTAAATATATCTCTTATTTTAATAAAATATTATTTTCCTACTCTCTAGATATCTAAGTAGATATAGTTAAATAGAAGTTTCTAAAAAGTAGTAAAACTATAGAGATTTTTTATTCTATATACTCTCTATTTCTAATAATCTAGATAATATTTTACTACTTTCTATATATCTTTATATATATTAGGCTAATAGTATTAATTAGCTAACCTCTTATAAATAGCTTCTTATTCTTAATAGCTACTCTTATTATATATAATTACTATTAATTATCTTTATAGTTCTTCCCTATTAGTAATATATTAAGAAATTATATAAAATAGTATTAATTAGGTAAATAGTAACTTATTCTGTAATTAGAATATTAAAGCTTTCTATCTGAAAATTCTAAATCAGCTAGAGTTAATCCTAAGTAGTCTTTTTAGTATTAATAGGTAATAAGCTATTTACTTAATCTCTTTTAACTAAGTTTATAAATAGTTTAATATTACTACTAGAAGTATTAAAATTTTATTAATTTAGTTAGTTCTATCTATTATAACTTCTAAGTTAAATATTTCTTTTTAATATATTAATTATCTTTTATAGTATATATTCTTTTAAAAAAGCTTCTAATTACTATATCTATAAAGAAGATCTATATATTAATCTAATTATTAATATTATTCTCTCTTTACTTATTATTTCAGTTAGATAGTTTAGATAGTTTTTATAAAAAACTATTAGTTATAAAATTAGCTATCCTACTAATATACTTAATCTTAAAGTTAAATATTCTGATTTAAGATATCTAATAAATTATTAGTGTCCCTAGTAAGTCAGAAGCAGTATTATTAAGCTAAGTAATAAGAATTTTAGTATTAATCTCTCATAAGAAGTATTACCTATAAAAGTAATTTCTCAAATACTTCAGTATCTTTAATATTCCTTAAAGCTTTTTCTTACTAATATTATAGTTAAATTCTATATCTATAAATAAGCTACTTTTAAAGCAGGTAATAACTTATCTTTACTTAATAAACTATCTAGATATAGCTTCCTAACTAATACTATTAGTATTTACTGCTAAATATATTTAACTACCTATAAGATTATAGTTAATAGATATAAGTATAGGAAAACTATAGAGCTTATTTTTAAGTTATTCTATAATAGTAATCTACTTTTATTCCTATTAAAAAGAAATATTCTTCTTCAGTAAGTTATTAAATAGCTTTACTATAGCGGAATAATTTTAGATTTATCCTTAATAAAATACTATAATACTGAGGAAAGATTATATTTCTAATATACTACTATAACATTTTTATTCCTTAATCTTTATAATTTTTAACTTTTCAGACTATCTTCTGTAAATTCTATAGATATAACTAACTATTACAACTATCTATTATACCTACTAAGACTTCATAACTGCAAATATATATCCTGTAAGTTTAATATTTATTAAAATTTTATTAATATTCTAAATATATTCTAGAATATATCTGCGAATACTAGGATAATATAGGTTATCTTCTTTATTGTAAGCTATTATTAGCTTTTTAATTATAATATTATCTAGGAAAACCTTATAGTAATAGGGAATTAAATTATAAAGGATCCTTATTATGATTCTTATAAACTATATAACTAAGTTTATACTTCCTATTAGAAGGATATAATATTAGAGAAATTTAAGTAGTATAGTGAATATTATTAAGTTTCTACTTTTAGGGTCTAAGGGAATTTAGTTATATCTAGAAAAAATATCTAATAATAATAATAGCTTATATATACTAAAATCTTCTGAAAATTTATTAGCCTCTAGAGGAAATTCTATATCTTAAATAGTAATTATATTAGTTTTTATTACTAAGTTAATTAGTTATATTTTACTATCTTTCTTCTATATTAAGAAGAATAAGTTTCTATAGATAGTATAATTATATTTTAGTATACTATTCTGAATATATACTCTCAGGATCTTAAGAATATTCTCTATTAGGTTTTTTAGGATAGGAATTAATTTAGCTTATTATATTTTATAAGGAATTATCTTAATTATCTAAAGTAGTATAATAAAGTTTAGTATCTTTCTATAATAATTAAAATCCCAGGTTAGTATCTTCCCTCTTACTTTTAAGATCTCTATTAGAAGCTTTTTCTCTAAAGTATATAGATAATTAAGTTTATTTAGAATTAAGTATAATCTCTCTAATATTAAATATTCTCTAGAGTGAATATTTAAAAACTTTAGTATAATTATATCTGTAAATTAGGCTGTAAAATTATTAATAATATTTTTTTTACTTCTTTCTATATTTTTAACTTCTATTCTGGGTTTCTTTCTAGTGTTAACCTATCTGATAGTATATTATCTATAGGCTGAATTTTTTTATTCTTTATTTTATATATAATATTAATATCTTCTATAGGTTTATTCTGAATATTAGTTACTACTATTTTTTCTTACTATATCTTCCTCCTCTTTTTAAAAATAATATTTACTATTTCTACTATATTTTATCTTTTATAATAGAATTTCCTCTATCTCTTAAAATCTCTTATATATACTTATTATTTATATCTTAGGGGTCTATAAAAACTATAAAGATACTATCTTTTATAGAATAAATACTTTAGATTATAATTTCCTAGAGATATAATAATACTATAAATTTCTTCTATCTTTAGTTTAATTACTTTTTAGATTAAAATTTCTAAAATTACCTTAAATTCTTTATTAATTTTATTTACTACTATAATTACTTTTTTATTATTATCTAATAATTCTTTAATATCTTTCAGTATATTAAATTTTGATAGTAGAGGTAGCCTCTAAAGGTTAGAATCTATTTTATTTACTACTTTATACTAGCTTTCTTCTTCTATATTTTATTTACTAACTGTTAATTTATAGATCTTAATAGTAGCTTCTAGTTTCCCTCTATTATAGAAGGAGGAAGAAAATATATATACTGAATATAGTTAAAATTCAAAGAGTTTAATATAATATCCTGAAACTTAGTAGTTAAGTTATATACATAAAATAATAATAGAATATTCAGTTAAACACTTCCAGACTAAATCTAGCTAACTATCTAGTTTAGAGTATACTAGAATATTATATATATCTTAATAATAAATAGCATACTTAAGACTAAATTCTTTATAATAATTTCTTATAATATAATAAAGAATTTTATATTAGGAATATAATAACTCCTAATATAAATATTCTCTATTATTACTCCTTAGAAGTTTATAATATATTTAATATTTATAATATTTTATAATTCCAGATATATAGATATAATATATCTAAATAGATTAGCTTTCTAGATATAGTCTTTAGAGATAATATTAATTACTAATTTAGTGTTAATAATTCCTTGAATTTTTAGGTTCTATAGGTCTGTAAATTAAATATTAACCTAGAAGTAAGTTATTATAAAATTATAAACTATAGTGAAGCTTATAATTATACTCTCTATAGCTCTAACTAACTTTATTATAACATTTATAATTTTAATATCTATATTATAAACTTAAATAACTAATACTAATTAAGTTTATAAATTAGATAATAAAACTATTAGTATATCTTTCTTATTATTATATTATAATTTCATTAGTTTAGTAATATACTAATAATTCTACTAATTAATCTATACTAAAATTATATTCTCTTTATTATTAACTTTATTAAATATATCTATAAATTCCTCCTCAGTTGAAATAAAAACCTTCTTTATCTACTAGCTCTCTTAGTAATCTTTTATAACTAATTAGGTATACTTATAGTAAACTTAAGTATATACTAGCTAGGCTTTTTAAAGTAGATTTTTAGGAACTGAGACTTACTTTTTTATTTACTTAAAATAAATATAATAAGTAAGAGCTTAATTATTAGTATCTATTAGTAGTATAGTAAAAGTTAGTTACTTAGGTATTTATTTAGTAGAAAGTATTCTCTAAGGAATCTCCCCTATAGTTAGTATTAGCTTATTATCTTAATCTAATTTAATAATTTTTAGCTTTAGCTAAGAAAAGCTAGCTTAGTATCCTTTATTAGTTAAACTTATAAATAATTCCTATTAAAGTTTATAATAATAATAAGGTGTAAATCTTATAGAAGTTAGTTTTAATCTATCTGTAGTTATAATATCCTTAGTTACTACTTTAGATTTATCTTTAAATATAGTAATATAAATAGGGTTAGAAATTATAATATTAAATATAATATAAACCTCCTCTACTTATTTTATTTTACTAATATTTAGTAAACTACTTATTAGTTTCTATAATTAAGGTTTACTATTTTATATAATTCTTAATAAGTTTTATAAGTTTAGGGAATAATTATAGTCTGATTTTATTAGCTTCCTTAGTTTCTTTTAGGAAAACTTGAGATCTCTAGGTAATATAGAATAGGATTATCTTTCTATCTGGCTAGTTTTTCTAGTATTTTTTATTAATAATACTATTTTATATTAATATTACTTTATTATTTTAGTAGTTAATATAATAAGTATCTTTTCTGTAAAAGTAAAAACTATAGATTTAGTAAGCTATTATAATTTTATAAGTTATTATATAATATCTTAACTATTTATATTACTAGTAGTTTATATTATCTGTAGGTTAATATTGAGGATAGGAATAGTTAAAAAGTAGTATCTAATTATTATAAATTCTACTTATTTTATATTAAGATTCTCTGAAATTACTATCTCTATAGGCTTATAAATTAGTTATGTAAGAAGAATAGATAGAGTTTAGTTTAATTAATATAGTGTGAGTCTTTATGTATACTGATAACTTATTCTGCTACCTGATAATATTATAGATTATTAATATCTAATTATCTATAGAGAGGTTAGTGTTATTAATCTGAAGTTTTTTTGAAGATATCTACTAACTTTTCTGCTTCTATAGTAATATTTATTTTAACTATTTTTATTTTTTTAGGTATCTAAATTATCTTAAGTTTTATTAAAATTATTCTTAATAAGTTTAGAGAGAGAGTTTTAGAAGTTAATATTTTTAGCTAATCTATAAATTATTTTATTAAGGTCTGGTTTTTTCCCTATTAAATAAATATAACTTTAAAAGTTTTCTAATTTATATTAATAAGTTTATAGAATTTATAGTAAAGGTTTCAGGTTATTTTTTTTAGTATTCTAAGAGGTATTTTATATATAGTAATATATATTAGCTTCTAGTTAGGTAGTTTAAGATCTCTTTAGGTGGTAGTATAGATCTAGAGGTTATTAATTATAGTTAGTAGAAGTATAATTCCTACTAGATTATCTTCTTTCAGTAAGTTTCTAATTATAAAAGTTTTCAGTTTCTTATTAAAGTTTCAGTTAATTATTAAGTTTGTAAGCTTATATATAATTAAAAATATTTCTTTAGTTTCTATCTAGGTGGTTTTATTTGTTAGGATTAATATTATAGCTTTCTTAAGATATAAAGTATAATATATATAGATTTTCTTAACTATATTAGCTTCAGGCTTATAGGATAAGCTTACTAGTGATTTAAACTTATTTAGGAAATTAGAGATATCATTACTAATGAATTTAGAAGCTCCTTCAGATTAAGAAGATATAGTAGCTATAGTAAGCTAAGTTTAGAGTGTTTTTATTAGTATTAAGTAGTTAGCTATAATTAGGATATAGTTTATTAGTAGAGTTATAAAAATATTTATAGATATATTATTTTTTCCTGATAGAATCTTAACTTAAGATCCTAAAAATAAGTTTCTAGTTAGATTATTATATTAAGAATAAACTAAAAGAGTGTTGTCTGAATCTTCTGAGATATTTAGAGCTTAAAGTTAAATACTTTTAAATGCTAGGCTTGAGAATATAATAGTATTTAGTATTATAAAAGAGACTTTAATATTAAATTTAGTATAATTATTATTTTTATTTTAAACTATCTTATATAGATTATATTATATTATAAAATTATTATAGTAAGTAATAATAATAATATTCTAATTATTTATTATTAATAAAAATAGTAGATAAGATTATCTATATAAATTTGTTTACTATTTTTTACTTTTATTATATAATATTTTAATTTAATTTTATATAAAGTTACTAATTAATCTTCCTAAAAACTTTAATAGATTAGTAATTTAAAATAATTTTAATATTATCTATTTTCTTTTTTTTTTAGAAATATCTTAAAGTCTGAATATAATTATTCTTATATATTATCTTCTGTAAAAAGGAGATATTTAAGTTATAGTAATTTTCTTTTTACCTAACTATCTTTTTTATATTAGAGATATTTAAATAGTCTATTTATTTATCTCTCTATTAGTTTTTAAATAAATAGGTTAATTTTACTATATTTATTAATTTAGTAGGATTATTTTCTTAATTATTCTGTAATTATTATTATAATTATTATTTTTTATTATATTTAGTAGAGTAATTTCTCATTTACCTATAGGTTAGGTTTATAAATAACTTACTAATAATAATCTTATAATATATAGTTATAAAAGTTTATTTAGTGAAACTATATAAATACTAGTTTCTAAATATTTTCTAGGTTTCTAGAGTATTTACTAGTTTTAAGAATATAAGTATAATTATTATTTAGTTTTCTTATTTCTAGTATAGATCTATAAATAGCTTTTTTTAGTATTTTTTCTAGTTTTTATATTTATTTCTATATTTTTTCTTAATAGTAGGATAATATATTATATTTTTATTATATTATATCAATATTTATTTGTTGAGGTAATATAGAAATATCTCTCTATCCTAATTTTAAAGATTAAGAGCAGAATAATCTACCTCTAGATACTATTAAAATAAGCTATAACTGAGAGGGCCTATCTAGACTAAAACTAACTAACTACTTCCAGCTATAAAACCTGAGAGAAGTAAAAATAGATAGAAAATATTAGAAAAATATTTTAAAACTGTAGAATTATATTCGCAGATCTACAGTCTAAAAGCTAAGTTAATCTGAATAGTAGGTCTTAGATTCTAGAGAGAAGAGAAGTTAATTCTTTCTATCTGTCTATAATAAACCTAGCTATTTATACTTATGAGGCTACTTATATTACGTAAATAGGTCTATTTACAAGCCTAACCCCATCACACTACTAACTTTTAAGAGAAACTAAATAGAAACTAAAAAAGAAACTAATCTACTAAAGTAGTTATATACTAAGTAGGTTAATTAGATAGTCTTTAATATACTAGATATTTTAAAACTTAATATTCTTCTTCCTTTAGCCTCTATAATTTAGTTAAATAAATATTATTCTCCTACCTTAAGTAATATAAAGTCCTCCTTTAGTTATAAACTCTATAGTTTTTATAAAATTAATATCTCTTATCTACTTAAAGTTATTATAAATATAAAATAATATTCCTAAATCTATAATAATATTATCTAAAACCTTAGTATAACTAATATAGCTTAATATCTTAATCTCTTACTAAATAAATAAAAAGATATAGTCTAACTCCGCTCTATTTAAGATCTCTATAAAATAAGATTATTTTAATAGTTATTACTCTTAGCTATTATCTAGTTTTAACTACTAATTCTGTAAGTTATTTACTTTTAAAGTAGTTATTATTACTGAGGTTATCTGAGTGTTTTTAAGCTTCTTTTTAAATACTAGATTAATTTTTAATTACTTCTTAGCCTCCTCTATATTCTTCTTTACTAATAGATAGTTTATAGTAAACTAAATTAGTTAGAAAACTAGATTTAGTATTTAGTAGCTATTAATATTATATTTTAGCTTCTTATATATAGAGTATTTATTATTATTATTATCAGAGTTATTATTATTTCTAGAGATATTATTTTTATTTATTTTAGCCTCCTTCTTATTTTTTCCTTACTATATTATAAAACTTTCCTCCTTCTTTATAATATTAGTTACTAATTAGTTAGAATAAAATATTCTAACTTATTACTTAAATTTATTAGTCTATTCTTTACTTACTTCCTTATTTACCTTATTTTCTTACTTCTCTGTAAAATAATATAAAGTTACTAAGTAATATTTAAGTAAGATTTTACTAACTATTTTAAGAAACTAATAAACTTATTATAAAAAACTATTTAATTTTAGTAGAGATATTATAATTACTTTATTTAGTAAATTTTAGTATATAATTAGTTATTCTATAAAATGTTATCTTAAGATTATTTTTATATATTCTTAGTATTAGTTTCTAAGATATTATTATCTTATATAATTATTTAGTTTAAGAATATCTCTTAGTATTTTAATAATCTCTTAAGGTTTCTCTATTTCTATTATTTACTAGAGGTAAATTCTTTTAACTATTAAGTTAATTTATATAAAAATATCTTACAGTTTATTCTCCTTATATTTCTACTTTTTTATATTCTAGTAGTATTTATCTTTCGCTATTATTATATAGTAAATATAATCTGGAGTACTATAGTCTAAAGGAAGTATTAGAGATAGTTTATTATAAGTTTCAGATTATTTTAAATTAATTTACTTCTAAACTCTATTTATAGTAATATATTTCTTAAAGATATTAAATTAGTTAAACTAGTTATAATCTAAGTATAACCTCTAGGTTTTAGTATTTAAAGTGTTAATAATAGTTTTGAGGTTAATTTTAACCTTCTGTAGGTTAAGAATAGAGTTAGTTATTCAATCTAATTATTATCTTCTAAATCTTAAGATATTAGATTAAAATAGTTAATTCCCCTTTAGTAACTAGGCTTATAACTATTAACCTCTAGCTACCTCTAGTAGGTTAGATTTATTTAGATATAATAAGTATATTAGTTAAACTAGTGCTCTAGCCTAGTGTAGCGTAATCTATAATTTATAAGTGATGTGGGTTTACCAGGATCCCTGGTTGGTCACGAAGCTACGTAGCCATACCAGTTTCGGGTGGTTTGGCGTATGACTAATGGCCATGGCCCACGGGTTGACAAATCCCCAGGCGATTCAGTCTTTCCGAATAGTCCTTGACGCACTGGCGCATTGCCTTTTGTTCGCTTTGACACTGACTGTTGCACTGATGTTCGTCAAATCACACGAGTTAAACACGGTATTGTTCTCCTATCAACCCCCGCTGGTAAATTACTGACTTGTTCGAAATTGTCAGTTGTGGTCCGTGGATGTCGTCTTGTTTTCTGGCGATGAGGAATCGCATCTTCACCCCTGTACTGTGTATTCGTACTCCGCACTCTATTACCGCATCGGGAAATGATCCTGCGATTGGAATGTTCCTACTGGCTGGAATCCACCATCGCCAACATCACCGCTCAACCGTGCCTTTTCTGTTTTGCTTTCCTGCGCAACCCAAAATGCGAAAATTTCTGCCCGTCATGGGCGACAGAATCAGTGTTTCGGCGTGTCCCGAAAGTCAAAAGTAACCCTATAATTCGAGAGATCTCCTCGAGCGCTGCCCAAGAATGGCCGCGCAGGCTGACCAACGACATCCTGAAACGCACGTCGCTTGTCGCGCCTAGTTTCATGCCATCCGCCAGATCCCAGGTCGTCCTCCTATTTCCGCGAGACTTATGGAGTAAGTTGTGACCCGCCAGAACGACCCCTTCCCGATGAAAAGGAAGACGCGATGGAACCCTTAAAATACCAGCTCGAAACATCAGACGAGGGGGCTCATCAGACGACGAAGAACCACCTCGTCGAGAAAGACTTCCGGGCCTAAAGGTCAGGGAAAGTTTTCCCGTTGGCAAACCGAACGTCAGCATGAGGCTCTTGACTCGCTCATCTCACCACCATGAAATGGTAGCATGAAAAGGGAGCGCTACGACTTGACACTACCACGGCTGCTCAGCCACAGGGTACCATTCCCGGTAACTAATTACTCCTATCAGAAGCCTTTCCGGGCGTCAACCAGCCACTTTTATACGTCTACCAGTCCATAACAGGAGCCTTACTCGTACATCAATGCCAGGGCTATCTCGTGTCACACACACTGCGACGATGATGATCCCAGCAGCCGCAGTCAGCACGAGGACAGGAAATGAATCTACCCAGCAACCTGGACCGCTTCTTCACCTTGTACGATCGCCTTGACACCCCGCCTGGGCAGGCCGTCTCATGAAATGGCACGAGTCGATCCGTGAGCTCGGCTTTTGATCGCCTGAATCCCCCTCCCCTGATAGTTTTTAAGCATATTCATCGTCCTGTATATAACCCACGCTTCGCTACCGTGTCACCCGGTCTTATTTCCTCGTCAGACCACAGCTCCGGCAGCATACACCCAACTTACAGCTCTTCAGCATAGGTCACCATTGTCAAACACACATTCTCTATTTCTCGGGCAGAAAACAAGAACCGTTCACTCTTTACAGACACAAACACACACACACACACACGTCAACGATCAAAAGGCGCGCCTCCGCCGTTCTCCTCACCCTCTTCGCCGCCCTGACCGCCGCCGCACCCAGCGGCATCGTCGAAACCGAACACCTCCTCGCGGCCCGCCAGTGCCAGAGCGCGGGCATCTGCTCCAAGGGCGACGACAAAGGCGAGTCTTGCGCGAGCCTCTACTGCTGCAGCAACACAAAGTCCGGACGCGTCCGCGCGGTAAGAAAAAGAATTCGTTCACGTCGTTGCAGTCCGAGTGTGGAATTTGCTGACGTGTTTGATGGCCGTAGGTTTGCTGCTGCAACTGAAACGGACGCCCGATATCGATCTCGTCCCGGGCGGGCGGTCACTACGACGCGAGTTGTCGTTGCGCACAGGAGAAATATGTTTTGTAAGATGAGGGGGCTTGGTATATTTGGTCATTCTCATTTAGCGAGGGTGTTTAGAGACTGGGGTTTCGTCTGGATAATGACGAGATGGGTACAAATGACCGTCAATACACTTTGGCAACACCATCGTCTAAATGTTGGGCAAGATTAAGCCTGGCAGGAAGCCTGCCATCATGAACTCTAAGCGGACGCGAGGCAGCAGAACTCTGCGTCGTCCAAAGACTTTCATTTCTTTTTAACTCTTTTTACCCCTCTCTTCTTCTTTCTTTTACTATATAGTTTGAAGCTCAAAGTTGCCTGTTTGCTCCTGAGAAGGCAACTTCGCATTGTTGCCGACTCGTTACACACACTCTCTGAAACAGCGCATCTCGACGTGTGACTCGGCGGAAGCCTCGTCGGGGCTTGATACAGTCCGAGTTGATACATTCCGAGTTGACGGCAAAATCTTACCGAGTGCCCTGGTCCGAGACCCTCGACGGGCTTGGATGACGGGAATGTCTGGATTTTCTCGCTGGCCGCTTTGGGTGTTCGAACTTTGAAATTCGATCGAGAATAATGGCTGCTGACACAACGATGAGGGCAGCCGGTTTGGCGGCACGACCAGAATCGCGAGACCAGTTATATGGTGAACTTCGGGAAGGAGACGTCAGTGTGTGAGGTGTGATGGTGAAGTTGCCAAGGTCGATTGTCAGCTTCGAGAGAGCAAATCGAGGGTGGTTGGCAGTCAGGACCTGGTTGAATAGGATCTGCGGCTAGTCATTGACGTTTGAGCTGTCTGAGACGATGTGCATATAAAGTTTGTCAGGGGACATTTGACTCGGGCTGTTTAGCGATAAAGCTCAAAGTGCGCACAAAAAGTAGAGAATGCCCACTACCTACTACTGCAAGTTGCGCTGCCGGCCCTTCATCATGCTACAACGAAACACAGACAACACAATGGGGAAGCCGAACGGAAAGGCATTAAGCGCGACTTCATCTCTGCGGCTGTCAGGGCGAATTATCAGCTTCAACGTTTTGCAGAATCTCACGCCATTGTCGGCACAAACTGTTCCCAATGCTAAAATAAGGTTATCGGGACACAGGAAATATATCTGAAGCATCTCGGGCACTGTCCAGTTCATACTCAGTTCGCTCTGGCCAACTCATATTGATCTACTTCCTTCAAGCCCAGTCGATATAAACACTTCAGTCTTCGCGGCAGGCAGCGCGGTCTTACACATACTCAAGCTGCGAATCATAGAAGTTTGGGCTTCATAGATAGGGAGGAGAGGCATTCTTCTTTTCATAGAAAATTCAAAGAGAGAACACAACAGGACTCCTTAGAGGAGCAACATAGCAACAGCAGATCGAGAAAGAGGCCATCGGGCCGCAGCAGTAGGTGGCAGATCGCCACACACCGTTTCAACTCATTTACGATACCACCCGGAGGCCCTTTAATTCGCCTTTTAGTAGGTATAGCAAGCTACATCTATTAAGAGCGATAGAAGAGGGGTAGGAACTTATGACAGTAATAGACGGTTTGCTCTCACGAGCCGACTTAGAAATTCAAGTACTTCGACGTCTTCATCATCGATTGAAGATACATTTTTGGATCACGTCCCAATATGTATTCGCGACAATACAAGACAAAAGACATTTATGTTGGTCTGTAGCAACCGGAATACTATGGCCTCCGGCTACGGCACGACACCTGAACTTTACAAAGAGCGGAGGGAAACAAGGGGGTTTCCGAGAACTGGAAGAATTCCCAGCGTGGTCGAATAAAACAAATGGTAGGCAATTCGCAATTTTGTCAAATTTCCAGACGTTCGTAGGCTATCGCAAACCTCCTTTCCTCATTTTCCCCTAGACATAAAAATCCGCGTCCATTCGATGTTTATATATAATCTGTCGAGTTTCTTGCGTTCTCCTCCACTTATGGGACTTCCTGCGGATGATTTCTGCCTCGGTGAGCGGCAATTTGAGACATGTGCTTACCTCCATCCCCACCTTGACACATGATAACAGCCGAGGAGATTGATCCTAGGCGATAGAAAAGGCGCTTGTGTCGTGGAGCTTCTTGTGGCCAAATAGCCCAGCCTCCCAAGGCCAACCGCAAAACTACCAACCAGTCACTAACTCACTCTTGGAATTCTTTATCATGGGTTGCATCCCGTCACCCGTGGTCTCGACTGTTTGGCTCTGCTAGTTGAATTTTCATACTGTAAGATGTGAGCGAGATCTTCATTGACAGGAAGGCACCTCTGGGCGTAAAAGCGTTGTCGAGCGCTTGTCACACCTTGCGTGGGTTGTCAAGGTATTGGATGTGGCATCAATAGGAATTCTGTCCGCTTTGGCAAGCAAAGACTGTTCGCTCACCATTGGAGAATGAAAAATTCATTCATAGCCAAGGGGAATAGCATCGAGTCTCGTATTGCATCATATGTGGGCTACATGTATATTTCCATGTGCATTGGAAATGATCATGGATCTTTCTCTGGGAAGGTCATTCTGGAGCTGGCTGGAAAGCACAATGTTGGTACCATACTGCAGGAGTTCTAGGCTAGCTACTATGGAGCATTACCGGGCGAATCCAGGCGAATCCAAAAGTTCAGGTCATGCTACTTTGACCGAGAGAAAATGGCTGTGTTGGCCAGCTTAGCAATACACTACTAACTTGCTTCACCACCACACGAAACCACCTCTCAAGTCTTGGATTTCCCAGAAATTGTAGCGGGCAACTATCATGGATTTTACAGAACTCGTTGTAGATGAACCAGGGCTAACATATTTGCCGTTTTGGGGCGTTCAGGTGGCGCCCGGGGCCGGACCCACTCTTACGGTCGCCGACCCGAACGCCAACTCCGGATATCAACGCGGCGCTGGCCTTCGACACTGCACATTTGCCCGGGCGCCCAAAGGTTTGTGAGTTTCCAACTAGCCACATGCTATTGCAAGGATTGTTTAAGACCGGTTACTGCCAACGTCCATTGCGCTTGAAGGAATCGTTGTGCCTCATTCGGCTGGAGATGCTGGTCCGCACGGCTGGGGTCTTCATCGGAAAGGCGGGTGTGAAGCCCCGAGCTGTCACCCACCAATAGTACTCCATCCTAGCGTATTTTAACCTCGTAAATCGAACGTGGCGACGAATTCCTTCCATTGGGGGGTTAGTCCAAAGTTCCAACAGCATGTTTGCCAAACAAGGATGCCGCGGTGGAGAGCCAACCAAGTGGTGAGAGTTCGTCGCTTATCCTCTCTCTGCCAACGGCCTGCATAATTGTCTCCATTCTAGAAGAGGGGTAAACAAGAATCACCCAGATCATTTCAAAGGGGTATTTAACCTCCTCGGTGCCTCGACAATAACCGGGTTCGTGGATGAATGAGCTGCTTCAGACGCTCGATCAAAATTGACCAGTATCACCAGGCAGTCTCAATCCTTCTCAGTTAGCCACCATGGCCGAAAACACCGAGTCAACAAGCGTGGCCCATGCCGCTGGCGCTTCTGATGCTGCGTCGCCTCCTGCTGCTTCAACTGCCGCCGCTACATCACCTGCCACCGCGACGCCCACTGCTGTAGCTCACGACAATGAAGTTCCAGTGCTTGATGTTGAAGAGGTATAGACAATCTCTACACACCGCTGCTTCAAACCAAGTACTGAACATAACCATAGGTTACAGATGACTCTGCATCGGAACTGAACGTAAGATCCGACGTACCAGCGTTGAGGTGTATCGAGGATATAAGATGCTAACGAAAACGATGCATACAACAGAGTGTTGCAACATCTAGCACAAGCGTAAGTAGCTCGGTTCTCGACTACAGGAAAGAGAATGGCAGGACGTACCACCGCTACAAGGACGGGAGTAAGATGATAGATCTTCCTCTCGTCGAACTTTGCAGTGATAGGACTAATCCACGGCATAGAATATAACTACCCCAATGATGAGCGAGAACTGGACAGACTTGGTGATTACGTCTTGTCCTATCCGTATGACAAGGTTCCTAACGATTTCAGACCTTCAACACAATCTTATCCTTCTTACCTTCGACAACAAGCTTGGGAATGCACCGCCCGCCGCCAAGGGTTCCGGCGTAAAGCGCGTTCTCGATGTTGGCACTGGAACGGGTATTTGGGCTAATGAATTCGGCGAGGAACACCCAGACTCCGAAGTAAAAACCATGCAAGAGTGCAAAACGGCCAAAGCTGACCGTATATTAGGTTACCGGTGTCGATCTGTCCGTGTCACAGCCTGAATTGTGAGGCTCCCTCTGTATCTGCGTGGGAGCTTCTTAACTAACCTTTGGCAGTATGCTGCCGAATGTCAAGTTCGAAATCGATGACATCGAGGAGCCTTGGACATTCAGTCAGCCTTTCGATTATATTCACTGCCGCGCCATGTCGTCCAGTCTTTCGGACTGGAAGAGATTCTTCCAGCAATGCTACGAGTAAGTCTCAGACCTTTATTCCGCACCTAGCTGACGTCATTGGCAGCAATCTCACACCCGGTGGCTATCTGGAGCTCAACGATATCGGCCTCGTTCCCACATCCGACGATGGCACTCTCAGGGAAGACTGCGCACTGTCGCAAGCTATCCAACTTCTCGGCGAGGCGATGCAAAAAGCCGGCCGTTCGTTCGTGAGCGTTCCAGGGTTGCGCGAGGTTATGACAGAGGTCGGATTTCGCGATGTCACCATGAATGTCTACAAATGGCCCATCAACACATGGCCAAAGCACCCAAAATACAAGCAGTTGGGCTTATGGTGCCGGGAGAACTTCCTTTCCGGCTTTGAGGCTTTTCTTATGGCGCCTTTTACAAGGATTCATGGATGGACGCAGGAAGAGGTCCAGATCTTCCTGGTTGATGTCAGGAAGGACATCAAAGACACGAGGATTCATGCCTACTATTGGATGTAAGTGGTCCACTTTCTCAATTTCGATGTCTAGCAAGCTGATGAGGAAAAGTTATTCCTTGTGGGGGCGGAAGCCAACGGAAGGGGAAATGGCCCAGTCATCTTCATAGACACTGTTGCATCAAAGGTCCATCCACGCCAGCCACAAACCGTTCGGGAGTGCGAGGAGAAGCCTTCCATAATAATTGGTAGCCTCATACTTGGTTTTCTCAATATTTATGTGTCTATTGCGAACTATCTAGTGTCATCCCACCCTTGCGTCCACATCATGATTCATCTACAAGACCATGGACGCTGGAGGCTATGGGTAGGGAAGGGTCCCTCCAGCGAAACTGCCAGAGCGTACGGATACCTTACTACATGTATAAATAGGGTAGGTACGTATAGTGGGTCTATAGCCTAGTATAAACCTGGATAAGACTCTCGACCAATCCGCGATGGAGGATAAGGATCACCATACAATGGATTGAAGTCCGTGCGTGTCCGTGTGTGTCCGTGCGCTGTCATTCTCTTCCACTTAAATGGGCGAACTGTGGCTGCATTTGAATGATGACCAAGGTGAAGCTTTCCTGATCCACATACTCGGACTACGAGGATGAGCCAGAAGCCAGCCTCTTCTCTCCGGGCATATGCTCACCTACCATTCATCGGCAGTACCAGGTAGCCAGAAACTCACGTTTCGGTGTCCGTCATCTGCGCTCTCAGCCTCGTATTCATCATGGGGAAATGGAGGATCAGTTGGTCTTTTGGTGACCATGGGAATGCGATGCGGGAATGGCACCCATTCTCTAGGACCCGTTCGTACAGGAAAGTAAAAGAAGCGTTTACGGCCAGCAGGTTCCTGTTATTGAAAACATTGATCCGGCTTACGGGCTTCTTGTTGTCGCGGGTATCTACCTGACTGACCTCCCCCACCCGCGGAGGTACACATACAAGAATTTCATCCCAGCTATCACTCGAGATGGGCTAAATGGTCAAGATGGCACACGACCACATGCTGGGTGTGCTAGCTTCAAGTGTAGAGCCAATCTACCCTTCCGAGTTCGAACCCGCCTTTTTGACTCTTTTTTCCATGCTCATCATATCTTTCCCATTCATTCCACTTTGTTTATCCGTACTTGCTTGACACTTGCTACTGCCTCGCTTCGTTTTATGGCGCAGGTACGTCGCGAAGAAACGCACTTCGGTTACAATACATACGGCGACCTGCCTGCCGTTGCAACGTCCATCATCTCTGTTGCCCCCAAAGTATTCCGACTGCAAACGACGCCGGAATCGACACGCTCATATTAGTAACATACCGAAAACTTCGTCTCGTCCAACAGCAAGTAGGTGGCGAACAGTCTCCGCGAACAAGCGCAGCACTACGATCGAAAACCTCGATGATTGGCCTTGCCTCCAAAAAAAATCTTGCAAGATTGCCATTTATACGTATTCAAATACCCTACTTCGACCAGTCACTCGAACCCGCTCCAAAAGCCACCCAGACGCCTGCTCAATCCAGATCCCGAAAACCAACGCCGACAACAAACTTCGACATCGAAAATGACTGTAGAAATGGCATCTTAGACGGGTCTCGGCCCGTACCGCGGCAGGGACGCCGACGTCCCCTGCCCAATCGAGTCGATCCCACCGGTGCCCCCCGCGAACCACCCGCCGCAGGCCTCCATCGTTGGAAAAAAGTGTCGTTAATTGCCAGATGTCGTTTCCGAATGTTTCAAGATTGTAATCGTAGTTTGCTCTGTCCCCCAGGGTCTGATAGCGGGCGGCGCTTTGTTGAAGTTGAACAATTCGGTGTGTGCTGGACAATTGTCCTTGTCTTGTTGCGGTATGGTATTAAAAAAATAGGTACTCCACGATTGAACTATGTTCATCGACAAGTTGATCTTTTCAACGCGTCTAGAATGTAGTAGCACACGTAAATGACGCCAGTGTCAATGAAAGTTCTGACGTCCACCGATTTATACCGTCGAAGCACCTCGAATTCAAATGAACTCACCGGCTTGACCGGCTAAGAGCGGAGCCCTCTCTCCGGTCCCGCCCCGCCCCTCGCCCTCGTCCTGACCGCCGCTGCAGAACCTCCCCCGGCGGGGCCGGATCTAGACCCTCGCCCCAAATCTACCCGAAGTCCTCAACCGTGACCCAGTACACGGTCACCTTCATCGCCCAATGACGCCCCGATTACCAGCCCTCATTCGGCACTCTTCTCGCGCCCCCGACTGCAGTAGGTCGGCACTAAGACGGTCCAGAGTACCGCGAGAATAGTACCCTCGCTTGCGTCGGAAACAAAACACCCCTATCCGCCGATCCCAAAGATTACATCACTCAGCGCCAATGGATGGTGGCCAACACCGGAACCCGGTTATCAGAACCCTTCAATCGCAGCTTCTGACGTTACTGAACGAGCGGTATCAGTAAGCAACAACGGCCCGATCGACGGTCATCCCGTCGTAGCCATTCCTAACCCCGATCCGGGGACAGCATCGCTCACTAAGAGCGATCCCGCTTTCGGAGAGCGCCCCCATCCCTCCCCCGCTTCCGGAAACGTGGCGCCATACCCCGGAGCATTCCATCCCTTCAGCCCAGGAACCAGAAGAAGTCCATGTCTTGAAGTTTCTTTCTGTCATGACTTGTAATTGTGTATGCCAAGTCTTGCCATGGTTCTCATGTGGCCAGAGGAATTCGTCCAGGGATCTCAAGACATGGGCGATTCATGGGGTGTCTTGGTTATTGCCTCGCCCGAATACCTATAGAAAGTTGGAACGATTATCATTCCTGTGGGATGTGAAACAAACAGTGGTCAGTTTCAGTAAAGCCTGCTAAGGAGTCAAGGATGGAGAGAACAAGTGAACTCCCATTGCTATCAAAAGCTCTACATACCAAGACATCAACGACTGTACTAACCATGTTGCCTCAGCCCAATAACGCCAGACCGCAAACAAATTGGTATAACGCCAACCGCCAGGTACCCATAAACCCAACTGGCACCAGCTGAAGAGATTTTTGTACGATTGAAGACTCCAAACTTAGAAGAAGCCGCGAGACGGGATGGCGACAAAGATGGCAGTGAAGATTCCACCGATCAGCAAAGCGCAAAGCATGGCCTGGAGAAAAATGGTATCTTGAATGGTGCGAAGCGCAGGCTCCTCGATCCAAACCTCGCGGTCGAATACCTTGCGGACAACGTTGCGCTTTTCGTACTTGACAATCCACGGCTCCGATTCGAAGCTGTTGGTTGACCCGAAAGACTCGAATGACGTCTTGCGCCTGTCTTCCTCGCTCTCCTCGTCTACAAATAACTCCCAAGGGCGGACATGTCGGTGATGCATGCCGTGCAAGACGACACACATGCCCTTGTAAGCTGCAACAAGGGTCGAGATGCCCAAAACCCAGCCGATGGCAGCCAATGCGCGCCATCCGCGGCCAGCATGGCTGAGGGTGATGAGGATGGCGACAACAAAAGCGACGACGATGAGTCCGACGCCGAGGCCGCGGGCAAAGAAGACACGGGCGGGGTTGCCGTTGCAGATTGACCAACGGATGAAGTTGGGGTGGGCCTGCTTGCGAAGGGAGTCCTCCACGACCTTGAGCGCAGTATGACAGGCTGAAGGATGGGTAGTGGCGGCAAGAGCGTGGAGAGTAGCATCGCGATCCTTGGCTGAGAGGTTGAGCTGTCTCGGCGCGCCATCCATGATATAGGTGGCGATGACACGGTCCAACTCCTCGCGGAAAGGCTGGATCGTGACTGATTGAGGTCAGGGACATGCTGTCGAAGTGAGATTGTGAGACTTACACGGCTGCTTAGCACCAACAGCGGCAAATGCATCACTGGCTTGCGATCGGTATGAATCGGCATTGGAAACACCGTTAGTCCCCGTGAAAACAGACTCCTGGTCATTGGGAGTGCGCGGCGGGGTGGAAAAGGGGTTGCCATCCTCGACGACGGCAGCGGCGGCTCCCTTCTTCTCGAAATCGGTCCCCTTGAAGATTTCCTGGCCAGGCTTCTTGCGCATTCTGGAGGACTTCTCCTTAAACAAGCGCTGTAGAATATCATTTTCCTGAGCCTGAGTCCATTCCGGAGCAAGCGAAAGGTCGGACGTCTTGGCCTCGGCGAAACGCTTCGTGTAGTCCCTGTGCCATAAGAAGAACTGCAGGTTCTCGGCGGACAGCTCGACATAAATGAGATAGTTCATGAAATCGCGGACAGTGCAGGGCTTCTTTTATCAGCACAGAAAGGCACGAGAGAGGAGCGGTCGACTTACGGGGCATGTGCCGCCATTGATAATCTTGTCAAAGGTCAAAGACTCGGGGATGCCGGCTGGCGTGCCAGATTTGCCGGAGCGCAGAGACGATGAGGTGTTGCTGGCCTTTTCATCGCCACTGTCGGACACGTCGGAAGAGCTCTGCTGAAAGGAAGAGCCGTTGACATAGACCGGGCGGCGATAGGTAAGAGGAAGAAGACCCATGGTGAACAGGTGACGGGTTGTGGCTTGACCCGACGAGGCTGTTAGTGGAGATGTAGGTTCTAGGTGTGATGACAGGTGTGTAAACGGGCGGACGCAGGCGCCAATCGAGAGGACCAGCACTTGTTCTAGGACTAGGTGTGAATACTCTAGGTGAAGCTGGGCGGAAGCGAGGGTGAAGTCTAATGAATTCGGTGCACTGTCGAACTGGTGCTGTGTCGTGTGAAGCAGGCGGGGACGACTTTTAAATGAAAAAAGAGTTACACCAGCTTTGAGGTCCTGTGAGGAGGAAGGAGATGGATGATATAGCCGTAAGTAGGGAAGGCACTTTGGGAAAGGACTGTATCCGTATCCGTACCGTCTGCCACATATTCCGGGTCAGGGCGTCGAGCTGATGTGACGGCCTGAGCGACAAGAGACCCCCCACACACACACACGCACATGGCGCCTGGACGAGGCCGTCGAGACTGGCGGGCTTCCGTTGACGGAGAGGGCTGAAGCTGGACCAATCCAGACGACGAAGTGAACACTAGGCCGAGGATATGGCGGGACCGGATGCGAGTCTTCCACATGTTTGGTGTCTTTCAGCGGAATGGATTGGGGTGGGAGCAACATGGCTGGTGGGGACGTGCTTTCTTCTCGACTCGAGCACGACGCCTTTGGTGATATCAAGGGTTTGCGAGGCATGGAGCAGGACGCAGACGTACTAGCGTCGACGTAGGAGTGGAGGCGATGTTTTACCTAGGCAGGTAGAGTGAGAGACATGGCTGCGGGTGGGTGTCGAGGTCGCAGTCAATAAGAGCTGAGAAAGAATGACGCTAACCAGGTGCATCGTCGAGGTTAATTTGGCATTGTCAACCTCGCTTGAACGGTGGTTGCTCGATACATTCTGGTGTCAGACTTTGTATGCGTGTGAGTTTGCTGCTCTTGCCCGAGGCCACCTTCTTGACCGCTACGCGATGGCATGGTCGGGTTCGTCGTACTCCCATCGTCAGTTGCGACTGTGGGATGGACAGTTGTGAGTGCAAGCGCACAGAAGAGCAGATGGGAAGGAACCCGAATGACGCCTCATCGACGCCTCTTGGTCCAACCCAGATTTCTCTTCACGACGGAGCAACGCGAATTCAAATGCGGCAAAACGACAGGCGATCACCCGCTGATATTGGTGATTGGCGGACAAACCAGCACTAGCATCTCGAGCTTTCCCGATGTGGCAAGGGATGACTCTCGCGCTGAGACACTTCGCAGCTGGGCCTGTATCTTTCAGGGACTACCTGGTTGTCTGGGCCAGTTCAGTTTATTACAGGGGACGAAGGCTTCGGTGGATCTTCTGCGCGCATTCCAAGCTTCGTAACCGTGCAGAAGATCGACGGGGTGGGTGAAGCAGCGGTGCTATTGACTTGAGAGACCAAGATGGTGAAGGTTTCATGGCATGGCCGTTCGTTGTGTTTTTTTTACGCGGCTGGCTGGAGCGATGCTGCCCTCTTTATTAGCTAGCTAACAAGGTCGATGCCAGACGCCGCTTCCACAATTGACTTCATCCAGCATCACCACGCGTACATCCAGATGCCAGACGCGCCTTGGTATTAGGTAGGCAGATATAGGTTGAAAAAGAAACATGAGAGAATCGATAACTTGACGCAGAAGCAACGAGCAGTACGTGCGTACATTTGTCACTCGACAGCGCACCCAATCAGCTTCTCGAGTGCTGAAGGGCCACTAGCGAGGGGTCAGCGCCTCCTTTGGCCACTTTGCAAATGTTTCTTGGCCATGGCCTGGTTGCGACCTGCGGCTGGGAACAGAAAGAGCTCAATCACACACAAAGCAACAAGAAAAGGCCGGTGGAGGCGCCAACTGGCTTGAAAAGAATTCGGTTCCAACAAGCCGGGGTCCAGGTAGGAGGTGACGGAAACGAGATCGGCCAGGGGTTGCCAGGGAACTTGGTCCGTGCTGCAGGTCGTGGCTGCCCGAGATCTGGAGCCGGGCCTACCCACAGTCCACCTCCACGTCTCTGGCACCTTCCGGTAAATGCACCTGCCCGCGCCTGCTCCTACCGGCATAGTACCCCGGTGGCTTCTCAAATGATCCATTTCCTCCTACTCTTTCCTCCAAATGCTATAATTGTCTCGAGATGCACCTGCCAATTACTAACCTGTGGACTCGCGAAAGAGCATCCTGCTTTCCTGCACCTGCTGCCTGACAGGGGGATTTTTTATACTTTCCCAATAGGAGCAAGCTGAGCGAGACTGGTCCACGCAGCGAAGCCTCATCTCCGACTGGCAGGGGCAAGCACTGTAATCTCTCAGTCTCTTTCCCTCAACGGCCGTTGTTGTACAGAGTACGGATACGCTCTCATTGATTTCGTCAGATGAAATCCCACCCTCAAGCCTCAAGTACCTAGGTACCCAGCCAGCTAGGTATGTATTCTCGCTCGCGGCATGCTCGCATGAATGGTGGAGCTGTGCTCGATAAGTTGCCGTTGACAGGGCGAGGCGAGGCGATGCCACTACCTACTTAGTACCAACCTCGGTAGCTTTCCCTGGCTAGAGGGCATCTCGATCATGCCTTCTCGCGAATCGATTAATTATACCCCGGTCGCGACAACCCACAACGAGGACCTCATCCTCCCGCCATCCCGCTTGCCATTCATATCCACCAGCCAGCTACGTCCCAGTTGCTACCAGTCCTCCCAGCCTGAAAGAATCATGGCCCCAGACTCGCTACCCTCGCCCACTACCCTCGCCCAGGACAAGGACAGCCTTTGTTTCTCAGATCCTATCTGGCCTAGTCTTGAAGCCTCAGTTTTTGCACCGCCGAAGAGGTGGAAGTCCAGTTGAGCCGGACTCCACTGGCCTCGGCACCTTAACCAGTGTTCTGGGAAATAGCGCCTTTCCGCGGCATACTTCATATCGTCTTTTCTTTGCTAGACAATTTAATAGAGTAGGGTACCATTCGCCATTTCCGACTCGAAACTTGGAACATCCTCCTGCAAATCATTGCCTGTGCCTCGAATACCTGTCGCCGACCTCTGCGTCGCCTTGCCGATTACTATCCGGTCCGAGGGATGATCGGCTGCATAAGTGCCGTATTGCTTTGCTTGTCCCTGAAGTCAAACCATCTTATTCACGGTGAAAACTGCAGGCGGACAGCCTTTGCGACCTGGACCACCAGCTTCGGCAGCCCAGCTACCTGGTTCCTGCTGACTCGTGGACTAGAAACGGAAGGTCCTGCGCTTCGGACCACGGCGTAACTCTGACGGCCTATCGCTCATGGTTGCAAGAAGCCAGGCGGGAGTCATCTTCCTCCTGTCCACTGGTTGATCACCTTTTCTTTAGACGCGATTTCAGCAACGTCTTGTTGGTAGCCAATATCCGTGTGCTCGAGCAGTAGCGCCAACCTCTTGTCGCGATGTGAGCGACGTCCAGTGGCGGTTACTATAAAGCCTTCCGTCATCACCATTGCGCATGGTCTGCCGTCGTTGTCGCAATCGCTTTGGAGCCGCGGCTGTGGTATCAATCTTGGACTGCTTTCCTAAGAAATTCGAAAAAGAAGAGCGCACCCATAACACACGTGTTCTCCTCGTGTTCACCCCCGCTCATCTCACGGGTAGCCGATTGGCAGCTTGATGAGCCACCGAGAACGCGGCTGCCCTTCGGTCTCATACACATACTCCAATGAGAAGAACTAAGAGTCCGCGCTGCGTGCGTAGTACGCAGAATAATGCTCAGGATTGCTACAGGAGACGATCAAGGACTGCGACCTTCCTGTCCCACGAAACAAGTACATGTCTTTTCCGACTGAGCGAGACACGATCCGAGCTCATTCACCCTTGCACGCGCCAAAGAGACAATAAGAACCAGGCACGCATGTCAAGAGTCAAGACATGTCTTGGCTTAAAGACATGCAGCACTACCAGTGCTGCTCACCGATGGAGACTGTGTTCACGTCGAGGCCGTCGACGAACCATCTCTGAGAGTCTTCAATCTTGACATCGTTGCCGCTCATCTGCCTCTTGCGCATGAGGCCGTTGTCGGCGAAGGTCCAGTCTTCAAGCCCATACGTCCGCCACCATTGTCCCGATTCGTCATGCCACTCGTACCAAAACTGAACGGCAATCTGAGAAATCGTTAGCCAGACCCCAAGCATCAATCCTCGAGATCCAAAACAAGCACTCAGACCTTATTGTCAGTGAATGCAAATAGTTCCTTCCTCAGGCGGTAGCCTTGCTCCCGCTTCCACTTCTTTGTCAGCCACTGCTCGATTTCATCTCGGCCCTGGAGGAAGGCATTCCTGTTCCTCCAGATCGAGTCTGGCGTGTAAGCCATCTTCACTTTGGACGGGTTTCTGAGACATGTAAGTCGGTGTTTGTTCCCAGATACCACATCACGAACTGGGTGTTCCACGCATCCTGAGCGGTCTTGACTTTGATCTTCGCCGTTTCCTCGGTGAAGGGTGGGAACGGAGGCTTTGACTCATCCTGCGAAGTCATTTTTGATATGTTAAACTGTCTTCTCGAGAGAAAGGATTATCAAGGATTATCCAGGTTGCGATGTGTCTGGGTTGCGATGACAGGAGCTAATATATCAGGACATGACGCAACAGCTACGACGGCTCTTCGGAAATGCTCAAAAAGAACGGACGATGCAGCCAATCACAGAACGCATGAGAGCGGTCTCGGTATTTGACAAGCGTCGCTGACGCCCTTGGGGACTCGCAGCAGACACCGCGAGTTCTGATTTCGATGACCATTTGTCGAAAGACGATGACCACTTGCTGATTCTGCTTGTCTGTTGATGCAGCAGGAAAATTGGGAGGCCATCTAGTCATACGGCAACCCAGGCAGCAGCAGGGCCGGGCGCCACCACGGCGAGCAAACATGGTATGCACGCGGCAGCACCGTGCATGCAATACAAGTCGGGCCGTTGCGATCCAGGCACCGCACGACGTAGTGGGTGGTGAGTGGCCCGACAGTTTGGAACTTTGTACATTTCCGATGCGCAATTGTCGCCTTTGCACACGAGCCGCATAAGCTGGAGCGTTTGAACACCACCTAACGGGCGTCGCCACTATTACAAAGCAGACGCAATACCTACAAATCACTAGCTTGGCATGCGAGGTATGTCCGAAGGTGGCCCCTTGATGCCGAAAGCCAGGCAGCTCGGAAGGCCGAGCCGAGAAGCTGTCGCCCCCACCGGCGAACGACGACCTGAGGTTCGCGTTGGCGCGCCGGGGATCGGAGTCCAACGGACGCGGCATAAACGGCCGGTCTTGCGTCATGTTGGGTGAGCATAGGCCGCAGAGGTGCGCGACTCGCTTCACGAACGTGGGTTTCCTTCGCATTCAATCAGGTAGAGATGTACGTATGTGAACATCTGATAAACGCTTCGTGCCGTGAAAATGCTGGGATGTGAGGGGACTAGACAAGGGAATTACCCTGCCATGGCCAACGGCAGTACACAGTATCGACGTGTTCTTCAGTAACCAGCCTCCCTGGTCTTATCGTGGCCCCCGGAAGTTTTTACTGGAATCATAAACTGCAGCTTTCCAGAGCCACACCCGCTTGTTTTGTCACGGAAACTGCACCGCGCCGTCTTCCACTTCCAATTACGGGGTCACATCCACGGAGGCGAGGCAAGAAGAATGGTAGCTCTTGCCATTGACCGGGTCTACCGCCCCAGGTAGGAGCGTCTGCCCCGCGCCTATCTTGGGAAATACAAATCATTGCTGGATAGTCTCCACCTCTCTGGAATCTCGCAGAATCCAGCGCTGGACCCTGACTCGACGATCCATCGACAGCTGTCCGGTTGCTACGAGACGCTCTTGGTACTAATAAACCACCTTCGCTCTCTCTCCTCCACCAGATCCTTCTCCTTTGACAACCCGCATTCAACTATCACCACCAATTCTTCCACTACCAAACCTCACACATCTGTCAAAATGGCTCCTCTCAAGGTTGGCGACCAGTTCCCCGAGAACGTCTCTTTCCAGTACATCCCCTACCAGGCCGACACCGCCGACTTCAAGGTCTGCGGTATCCCGATCAAGTACGACACCTTCAAGGGTAAGTTACCATGCCATCCATTCTCACCCAACTGCTGTCATGTCGCGATTCTGACTCCCCGCGCAGAGTTCAAGGACAAGAAGGTCGTCATCGTCGCCCTCCCCGGTGCCTTCACTCCCACCTGCTCCGCTGCCCACCTTCCCGGCTACATCGCTAAGCGCGATGAGCTGAAGGCCAAGGGCGTTGACCAGGTCATCTTCCTGGCCTACAACGACCCCTTCGTCATGTCCGGCTGGGGAAAGGCTAACAACGTCACCGACGACTTCATCGTGAGCCTCCCCGAGTTTGCAGACGTGGTGTTTTCTGCCACATCACTATCGCAGCTTTTACCCCTCCCCCTCACTTCCGTGGGCCTCACCGACTCGGAACCCACCCGCCCCCACTATTTGCCCCTCCTCCCATGGAGCTCTCCCTCAACATGATACCATGAGCACCTCCTTCGAACACGCTATCACGCAATCGAACCCAGCCGCAACCGTGTTCTTCTCTACGAGCCGTGACTAACCGTGCCCATCGTCACAGATCTTCTGCTCCGACAACAACGCCGAGTTCTCCACCTCCATCGGCTGGAACCACGGCGAGCGCACCGCCCGCTACGCCGTTGTCATCGACCACGGCAAGATCATCTACGCCGAGAAGGAGCCCGATCTGCAGGGCCAGGAGGTCTCTGCCGTCGAGCCCGTCCTCAAGGCTCTGTAAAGTGTGATGACCTTCATTGCCGAAAAGACGTTACGAGATATGCCCCCTAAATCATTACATAAAAGGAGAGGAGAGCGTTTAGAAAAAAGTTCATAGAGCTGCTAGACGGATGGTCACTTCTTTGCCATAGAATTAGAGCAATGCAATTTTGATGAAAATCATCGAGTGTTACTGTTTGCGTGCTTGTGCTCCTCTGGCAAAGTCTTGCGATCATGTACGAATCAGGCGGGGTCGAGCTCGTATATCCGATACGCCGGGCGGTACTCCGGCTCACTTCATGTGAGAGGCGTGCTATGGGAGGAAGGCGTAAGTGCCAGGGCATCCGTCTGAAATGGTGTCGAAGTAATATGGATTGGCTCGACGCAATGCATATCGACGTGATAATCAACAGCTCGAGCAGTATCATCGCCTACACTCAGCCGAACACATCGCCAGGTGAGGGGTAGCAAACGGCGAATATCACGACTCCATGTGTAGGTCAGTCTCCATGACGTTGCGGGTACCAGTAGCCCGACGAGATCACGACTTGTTGAAACGGAACAATTCACATCGTCATAGGGGAAGCCACGACATATTCCCAGAGCTACCCCTCAAGCGAATAAGAAAACTTCACCCTTCACATCATGCCCAAACACGACGAAAAGACCAGTAGATCTCCTAAAGTAGGGTGATTAACTTTGTGAAATCTCCCGTGCCATTTCCATGCTACCGTTGATTGTGTGTAGTTCTAGAACCAGTTTCCCGTTTTCAAAAGAGACCCTGTTCCCTCCCTTCTCAACTCCCGAATGTTTGGTGACCTTGGTCGCGTTAAATGTGTTCATCCCCACCAGCCAAGCGGCGCATTTTGTTGCTTCCCATCTTGTGCCCCCCAAATCGTGTTGTCCCATGTTCCGAGTGTTGTGGTGGTATGATGTGTTCGTTTCCCGTCACGGTGTTGGTGTGGTGTATCGCGGCAGGAAAGAGAAGGGGGGTTCAACAAGCGGGTGAAAAAAAAGGAAGAACCACCGTTTTTATTTTGCCTCAAAACAAGTTGGTTACCATAAAAACCACCCCATTCCAAGGAACCCGGGACCACGCAAGACCTTCAACACACACACTCTTATGCTATTTTGATAATTTGCTTAGCGGGTGGTGGCCTTGACCTTGGGAGCGGAGCCCTTGGCGCCCTGCTTGCCGACGATGCGGCCGGTCTGGCCCTTGCCAGCAGCGGCGTTCTTGGCCTTCTCGGCCTTCTTGGCGGCAGCGTCAGCGGTCTTCTTGTCCTTGGACTCCTTGATGGCGGCCTGGCGGGCGGCGGAGCGCGCCTCGGGGCGCATGGAGCGCTTCTCCTTGATCACATCGAGGGAGGCACCGACGATGGCACGCTGGGCCTTGACGGTGCGGCGGGTGCGCTTCTTGGCGACCTCCTGCGGCGGGTGTCAGTTATCTTGTCCGAGCTTCTTTGTTTGCGCGCTTTCCCCGTGCCCGGCGCGGCGACTTGAAGGGTGTCGTTGCTGTGACGTACCTCGGAGATACCCTTGCGGTGTTGGCGACGGTACAGAACGGTCCACGAGATGCGGCGGGGGTTCTTGCGCTGGAGGAAGAGGGACTCGGACTTTCCGTTCTGGAAACGGAAGATCTTGGAGTCACCACGGACGTAGAGCTTACCCTGCAGTTCAGAGTCTCGTCAGCGCGTGTCCCTTACGTCTCGACATCTCCCCGTGCCCGACAACCAAATCCTTCCCGGTCGATCGCGTCGTGATTCCCTTTGCCATGCTTCCAGCCCTCCCCTTCCGTCCCACGGTAGGGTTTCCATCCATCACAGTCCTCCAGCAAGTCCTTCGATCGACGGGAAAGATTTGATATCGGCAGGGTAGGGCGGCATGGTTCGTCATACCTTTCCAGGGTAGATTCTCTGGCCCGAGAAGGAGTCGTCGTACGTGCGCATCTTGACGGTCGTCAGCAAAAAAAAGTCCACCTCGTGTTATCTCCCCTTATCCTTTCGAAAAGCGTCCCGCGATGCCCGACCGAGAACCGTCCAAGTTCGTTCCCTAAAAAAACGGCTTTGGCAAAACAACAAATGTCGAAGCTTGGTGGGCGATCGCGGGAGTATCTTCGAGAGGTCCAGGGCTAAAGGAGGGGTGCGAGTTCACGTACGTTGGCGGTATTGGCTGCGAACGTTAGTTGACTTGTCGGTGATGTGGTCGAAGGGGGCGGAAGCGGGTTGAACGAGGTACTGGTCGGGCGGCTCTCACTTTCCTCGAGAATCAATTTTGCGGTTTCGCGGGCTGCGTCGCTGGGGTGGGCAAAGTGTGCCCTGGCCCCACCTTTCGCGCCTTCGCTTAACGACGCCAATCACGTGAGTGCTCTTCTGCCTGTGCTGCGGCCTACCTAATACCACAGTGACAGCCTACAATGTGGCTGGTGGGCCGTGCCTTGAGTGCTGTGGCTGACAGCTCCCCAACCGATGACGCTCCTTTGAATCGTTTGTTGCCAGTACCGGCGCGTTTCTGGAATCCTTTGCTCCACTGTTTCAATATCAGGTGCGGCTCTTTTTCCACAGTGCGTTTCTCACTATACAGTATCCGGTGTTCTGATATGAGGGATGAGCATCTTGCTGAGGGCATCGAGACCTCTACTCCAGCAAATGACAGCCGCGAACCCTGATCTCGTCGCTGACCTGGTTCTGCACCACTTCAGTACACTACCTCCCAAGCGGAAACCGCAGGTCAGGGACAATGGGCTGCACGAATGGGTTCCTTTGAGCGGCATCGTTGCTGAGCAGGATGGTGTCTTGACATGTCTCTCTCTAGCGTAAGTTAGGCAATAGTTTCGGTCCCAGCTTGAATGTTTTGCAACGAGGTCTCATTGACTTCCAAATGCATAACTTCATACTTAGCCATAGCATCACGAAAAATCATGCTCCATCGATTTTGTGACACTGACTAACACCCGGCAGGACGGGTATGAAATGCCTCCCAGCCTCTAAACTCCCCCTCGCAAAGGGCAACGCTCTACACGACTGGCATGCTGAGGTCCTCGCCATCCGCGCCTTCAACCGCCACCTCCTCAACGAGTGCCGGGTTCTCCTGACCGGAACCTCTTCCTCGTCCCTCATCAGGCGCCGCACTTCCGGTGAACTATCTCCGGAATGCCCTCAGCCCTTCGCCGTGCGGGATGGTGTGAAATTACACATGTACTGCTCCGAAGCCCCTTGCGGCGACGCAAGCATGGAACTCACAATGGCGGCGCAAGATGACGCGTCACCATGGGAAGTGCCCCAAATCCAGTCGCCAAAAGTCGAAGTGTCACCAACGGCGGAATCACTACCCGGCCGGGCTTATTTCTCTCAGCTAGGTGTAGTTCGCCGCAAACCAGCCCGTGGAGACGCGCCTCCGACAATGTCAAAGTCGTGCTCAGACAAAATCGCCCTCAAGCAGTGTACTTCTCTTCTGTCGTCCATCACAGCCTTGTTGGTTCATCCCGGCAACGTGTATCTATCAACACTCATCCTTCCTGAGTCACAGTACTCTGCCTCTGGGTGTGCTAGGTCTTTCTCTGAAAAGGGGAGAATGAAGACTGTTGCTGGGCGAAATTGGACTGGCGGATATAGGTTCTCGCCCTTTGAGGTTCTAACCACGAACCGCGAGTTTGAATTCTCAAGAAGGACTGTCAGGAAGAAGGCGGTCAAGATTGCGGCAAGTAATCTAGCTGTCGCATGGACTACTGATGGGGTCGAGGAGAGTAGCGTGGGTGGTGTCCTGCAAGGGAGAAAGGCGTTTGACGTAAAGGGGGCGAGTACTACAAGTAGAAGGAAGATGTGGGAGGTAGCTAAAGAAGTTGCAGAGGGTCTCGACGACAAAGCATTGTGTACTGCGCTGTCAGCTTCAACATACACTGAGGTTAAAGATGCACACCTACTTGCAAGTAGGAGAGAAGTCAAGAGAGAAGCTAGAAGCAAGGCATTAGCCGGCTGGGTTGTCAATACTGGTGACGATACCTTCAATGTCACATAGCAAATCGAATCCCACCTTGCGACATCACATTGCAGACACATCACAAAGATCAAGACCAAGATGGAGTTAAAAAGTCTTTTTGTATCAGCTCTCGTGAAACCCCGTGAATCGCCCAGAGCCAGGGACGAGGACCTGTCTCATGTAGTCGCGCGTCCCGTTTTTCGTTCCTCTTAAAAACCCAACCACGCTTGATACTGAAGTACTGCCGGCGATACTGTTGTTCGACGGAGCAACTCCAAAAAAAATTGACCGGTAAACAAGGCATCTTTTTTGAAGGAACGTTTTTTTTATTTCAGAGAACGTGGCTTCCCGAACAGTTCTCATTCTTCTCTTCTTCGCTTTGTTTACTCGACCTTGCTCTCGAAGTTCTCACCCTCGACGAGGTCGGGGATGTCGTCCTCCTCGCCGTCCTTGGCCTCCTTCTGCATGTTCTGGTAGCTCTCGGCAAGCTTGCGGAGGGAGGCGAGGGAGTCAGGGCCGAGCTGGTTGAGGATGCCGGGGACGAGCTCAGTGAGCTCCTTGTCCTCACCGTTGCCGTAGATGGCGAAGGTGTTGGCGGGAACAGCGGCATGAACTGAAGGGGGAAGCACAGGTCAGCAGAGTGACGTCTGGGCTGCTGAGTTGACATACCCTTGGGGGCGGCGAAGTGAATGACGTTGCCGTCAGACTTGAACATGTTGACCTCCTCAATGGCCTGAATGGGCTGGACGTTGAGCTTCTTCAGGGCGGCCTGAAGCTTCTTGTCGTCAGCAGCGGACCTGGCGGGCGCGCGCTTGACCTTTCTGCGGGGGGTGCCCTTGCCGCTATTGTCCAAGTCGCGTTAGCCATCTGCCTAATGCTTCCGTGAAATACAAAGTGATGGTGTTTGCGGTCGTGAGATTGATCCTCTTTCTGTCATTCGTTCGGGCATGATCGGGTAGGTGCAAGGAGAGTGGTGAGGGGTTGAATTTGGCGGATTGGTCACACATACCCTGCGCGAAAACGATAACGTCAGCCTTGCCATCCCATTTCCATGAGTCAAACAAACCCCTCCTCGGAATCACATTCTCAGCATTTAGACATACCGATACGAGCGGAGGCACCGAGCTTCTTGAGGCGTTCCTGGACGTCCGACATGGTGGCTCGAGATTTTGGGTGGTGGTTTTGCGGTCGGAGTGGGGTGGGGGGAGCAAGATGGAATGAGGTTGTAAAAGTTAGGTGCGGTAGGGGGGCAAGCTGTGCGCGGGTACCTCAGGGCAATTAGCAAAAATGTGGTTTGGCGGGAGGTGGGAAATTCAGGGCGGGCAGCCGGCTGCCGACCCCGGACGAGAAAAACAAGAGTGTTCGCTGACAAGAGTCTACGCCGGTATGCAACTTTACTCTAACTCACCAATTTCACCCGAATTTAGGATCTTCTATGTTATTAACTACTTGATTCATAAGGCTGAGTCGCTTTCCGCTGTGGTGATGGTCCTTAAGACGGATGTTTTGTGCGTGCCAAGAATTTCTCGCTTGCGGAAATAGTATACGCCGAGGTATGCGGTGGGCTTCACCGAAGCTGACCGAGGATGAATGGCTCGGTGAGGGGCATGTCAGAGGTCGTAGAACTCGCTTTCAGGTGTCTCTGCCATATTACTGCTGGCTTGAAAGTTGAAACCATTTTCATGAATTATCAAGTCGCTCCAACTACGACGTGCATCAGATTCTGTCGAAAGACCCAAACGCCGTGGACCATCCCTCGGTATTCATGGTATCCTATGTTTTTCAGCCATTGCGACGGCAATGTCCAGCCCAACGCGAATATTATGACTCGCATCCCACCCACAGCATCCCACGACATGTATCGTTTCAGGCCTCGCATATTCTTACAATCCCGACTCCTTCCTCATGGCCTCTTGCTGTGCCTTGAGGTCATCGTCCTTTTGCTTCTTCGCCGCAATGTGGGCCAGTCGTTGCCTCTCGATATCTTCGTCGCGCACTTGCCAGACTATTGCTCCTAGTTAGCCAATTTCAGATTGTAGGCCAGGGCCGCTACCCACTTGGCTTGTTTGACTTCGAATACTCCTTCAATTTTGTCACAAACTGGTCGAATTCGGCCTGCGTCTTCTCACGGTTCTCCAGGCTCCTCTTCTGCAACTCGGGGTTGTAGCGCTTGAACAGCTCTTCTTCTGTTGGGGTCACCCAAATGGTGAAAGCAGGTCCTCCGACACAGATGGCCGCTCCCCTAATCGCTGGTCAGCTCTTGGATTCGAGTTTGACCCTGCGGAGTGCAGTCGCCGTACCCGAGAAACATCTTCCCCCACAACTTCCAGTTCGTAGCCTTCTTTGCCGCCATGTTCAGCTTTTTGTGCGAAAATCTTGGTAAACTCGATGTCGACAAGCCGCCACTATTCGACAATTCGACCCGGGCTCCCCTACGGATGGCGATGGATGTAAGTCGATGACGGACCTGACGCGCGTGGTTGGAGATCTGCCTGTGATTACCCCATAGAGCAGGCGGTGTAGGAGGCTTCGGTCGTTATGTCAGCAAAACTCGGGCTACTGGATAGTACATCTGTAGTATTGTGGCTATATAGCGTACGTACTTTACCTAAATATAGAAGAAATCTAGTTATTCTATAGCTAGTTTAAAGCTAGAGTAACTTAGTTACTTTTGTACTTCTATAATATATAAGCTAGATCTAGATACTTAGGGTAATTAGTTACTAATTATCTGACGGCTAGTGACAGCTAGTTACCAGCTGCTGCCGGTGGGTATAGCCTCCGCCACGAAGCCACGCCACGGAGGCGGTGCGCCACGGAGCACTTGTTGCTCCGTGGCCATTACGTTAAGGTACCTACCTACCTAAGGCCCGTACTTGGGTACCTACCGCCAGTAAGGTAGGTGCCTAGGTACCTAGGTGCACGCAAGTGGCCACAGGATAACCGGGTCCTATAGAAGGTCTTCCCAAACGCCGACAATCACTAGCTCAGTGATCGTGGCAAGTAAATTGCCCAAGGCCACGAGACTCAGTCTTTGTCCTGCTGGTGTGCCACACCACATGTGTCACCGATAGTATACTTCTAATCTTTTGATCGTTGCGCGAGCCATCAACCATGCAGCATGCGGGTTCGTGGCGCAGTCGGAAGACCCTCTCGCCGTCGGGGCTGTGTTCCTAGACCCAACGGACGGCAGATGCACCCGCGTGGGGTCAGTCAGAGAAAGCGTTCCAAGTTACGGCTGGATAAGTGAGATGGTTGCAGACTGACCGCAACACGCACCGCCTGCAGTTGCAGCAATGCGAAACGCTCTACTGATTATTTGTCCAAGCTTGTGACGAAGACTGGATGAAATGCACCAAGAGCGCCGACATCATCCGTGTGTGAAGTTGCGGCGCGACTTCCCGGAAACAACAAGCTGCGCGGCAATATGCCAGCCCGCGAACGCCCTCCACGGACTTCAGCGCAAAAGAATTGGTGAGCTGCGCCCGTGGCAAGATGTGTTGTGTGTTTCGTCATTTCCGCTTGGAGCAAATCGAATATTGTCATCTGCAGGATGCTGGCTTTTAGAAATGCATTGGACCCATAAGGAGACGCCGGCTCGTGGCCGCTCAGCCCTCAAGATCTTTTTCCGCTCTGGTTATTCGAGAGGATCGGTCGTGCTTGAACGAAGGCACTCGCGGGCAACAAAGGGAAAAGGACTGACGGGCAGATACTAATTCATAGTCGCTTCCTTGGCCGTCATTGAGCCGGGCCGAACGGCTTGGGCACCTCATTGAGGATCGGTTTCCAACCCCGGAAGTGGTGAAGTCAGAGTGGAAACGCGGACGAGCCGTCACACAACAATACGACAGGCCAGAGGAGGCCTCTGCCTGGCGTATGAGGCTAAGAGCGACTGACGAATGGCACGTTTTCGACGAGGAGCTGCGTAGAATATCGCTTTAATGCCCCCGTACGCAGCGGGATGCAGATCACAAGGAATCGCCTCCGCGAGAGAGAGGGAGACTGGCGACGTTGCCTCGGGCTGACTGCATGAACGGCCTGCGACTGAGACGAGAATTACGGCGTCAATTCACATTCACAGAGACATACTGAGCGACATCACCGCAGCCACGTACGAGCGGGAAGGATGACGGAAAGTGGACGGAAGCAAAAAAGACTAGAGACCAGATCCAGAGAGATGAGACGAAATGTCGCGGGCTCGGCGCACAGAGGCTCTTTGGAACCTTTTGCACCCCGACATCCTGGGTGTTCGGCATTGCTGAAGCAGATCTGTTTCCTCGCCCTTGTCCGCTTCTCTCCTGGCGTTGCGACGACACGAGTTGCGGAACAGGAACAGCGGGAAAGCCGTGCCCCTGATCGCTAACAGCTTCATGAGTTGGGTGTGTGATAATGCTGGAGACGATCGAGGGCAGAGCCCAACAACGGCCAACCAGGGGGCGAGAGGATACACAGTAAGGGGCCGAAGGAAGAAAGAGGCCCAATCATGTTAGTCGGACGGTGTTTATGATACAGCAGTTGCTGCTATGCTGGTCGGATACCTGCGGAGATGTCACAAGAGACTGGAGGCCAGCCTTTGCTTATGACTGATCCTTGCGTCTTAACAGGACACATTGTGCAACGCAGGGTCAGGCACCGAGGCAGCAGCAGGCGGGATGCTTGGTCAGGGTCCTCAGCTGGTTGGGCATCTCTCACGGTGGCTGAGGTCAATCCTCCGAAGGGAGTCGGACGAAAGCTTCGGACTTGTGGTGGTGGGAGGTAAAAATGTCTTTGAACGTATCGCCTCGGGACGACAAGCTGTATACATAGAAGAGGCAAAGCATCGCTGGCGATTGAAAAAAGCATGGCTTCAGAGACATTGGACCATTGCAGATTCAAGCGGTTCGCTCGCTCCCATTGGACTGACTCTTGGGTATCGTCTGGCAGTGGAGAGTAGAGAAAAAGGAGTGGAATGCGTGGAGTCGATGTATCCGTAGCCATGACCTCAATCCAAGTCAAGACGCCCGGGAAGACCCTCGTTACAGCGCTCGGATGAACCTTTCAGTGCCCTGAGAACGAGGCCAGCTGGGTACCCCGTCGTCATTGTTGGAGGGCTTGCGAACTACCTACTGTGTACAAGTAAACTGTGTAGGCTGGCCATACAGAACAGCCGCGCACTCTTAAGTCTTGACTTGCGTAGTGTAATTTATGCCTTTCACCAAGCGGAGGTGCGGGAAGCGGGAGGCCCCAGAAGCAATGTGCAAGTTTATGTCGACGGGCTGGTAACCTGATTGCAAATGGGTTAACAGTTGCGGGGATCCAGGGCTGTCGACGGTCGGATCATGGCTGTATATGCCAATGCGAGCAACCGTAAGCAAATGCGAAAGAAGAGTACCCTCGACGATGGTGTGGGATGGTGTTGAGGCAGGTACTGCAGGCACCTCGCGGCCATGAATTACAGAGTTGGAGGGCTGATGGGGAGGAAGCAGCTAAGTGCGGCAGTGCGAGCGCTGCATCCGTACCTTGCTTTAGTGAGGCACCTGCGAACGAGTACCGCGACGAGGTAACATCGTGGCGGGCGATATGTCGGTGATTAACGAGCACGGGAGATGGGAACCTGAAGGATGAAAATTAATCTTACAAAATAGTATATGCGAGACTGGACCTTTCCGTAACGTTTGCGAAAATTGCTTTCAAACCACGGCCGAGTGACGTCTTGTGAGCTTATCGACCAATTTGAATTTTGAATTTGATGTCGTAATCAACTTGCGAATCCGACCTGCATCGATGCAAGTACCTTTCCTCCCGAAAGATATCTTCATGGCCAATGCCAAGTCGTGAGTACTGACACAATACGTACATAAACCACGTACCCAAGTACTCTTTTCCAGCGCCCCAGAAGCCCACCACCAAACGGTTCCAATCAACCAGGGCTGCGACAGTGACAGCATCCTCACCAGGGCCCTGGAAGACGAGACACAAGACACAAGACACCCCTCGTAACCTACTACCTTACTTGTAGGTAGCCAGATGTGTATCTTGGACCCAAGTGAGAGGCACCTTCCATAGACCCTAGCTCCGCGCTGTGCGGGACGGTGAAAATATACAGCCAGCTCTTCAGCCTCCAATTCCAATCACTTGATGCCTTCCACCTATAGTATAGCGTACCCGTGCTCATAATTGGGAACTTTACGCAGTATTCACCCTCATCCTCATCCTCACAGTCACCCTCACTCTCAGAACCTGCTCGACAAAAGCGGTTAACTTGACTGTCTCCTGCCTTCCTCATACGGCTGCCACACAATCGACGTCTCTTCACTCCTTCGTCCAATGTCCGTCATTTAATTGTGTATTTGTCAACCTTGCTGTTCGATAACTCATCTCGCTTCATCCTCGAAATTGTCGTTGCAACTCTTACCTCTCCTTTAGCCTGCATCGACCACCGTCTTCTCATCGGCACCTCACCTCACCTCACCTCACCCACCTTATCTCACCTACCTACCTAGGTACTGACAGCATACAAGAGCCCTACAACTTGTCAAGCAGCAACTCCAAGCAAAGCAGCCCAGCCCAGCCCAGATCATCCAGCGCCCAGCGTCTGTCGTCCAGCTTTCGGCCCAGCCCCCCGTCACCTCACACCCTGTGACCCCTTCAAGTTCCGGCTTTACCTTGACCTTGGGACAATTCGCTGCGGCCAGATCCACCGTCTCGCTCTACTTCCAGTGTCATTGCCACCAATAGACGCCGCGTTGTTCTGGAAACACCTGCGATCTCCCGCTCCTTAAGCCGGGCTGTGCCTCTCTCTTCACAGCTATCCAACTCACCCTCACCCGCAGGAGAAGGAGCCCCTTCCCCGATCTTCAAACCCATCATTTCTTTTTCTCTCTTTCCATCCCCTTTTTCTCGCACTCGCACTCGATCCGAAGTCTTCACCGTTGGGCGCCTACTATTAGACCGAAGGTTCAGATTACGTACCCCCAGCTGTGGACGGCTTCACTGCGCAAGAACCGCGCTTCCCGCATTGCCTGGCCCGCCGAAACTGTCGATCAACACCGAGCCGAAACGCGCCGAACCCTAGCATTTGCATACGACCAGCAATCTCTTTGTCGACCGTCCAAAGTTGCGCGCCTTTCATTTTCCAGATCAGAGTATCGCGATGCGCCTGTTGTAGCCCGTCCAATTCCGGAAAGTTGTGGCGCTACACCTAATTTTCTCCCCTCCTAGCACTATTCGCTTTATGCCACACCGAGCCACCTACCTTGCTACTGTAGGAACCGAAGCTGGTCACGGGCCCGGCACCCTTTCCGACCTCGTCAATCACAACATACCAACAACACACCCACCACCCACCACACCCGATCAATAGTTCCCAACTCCCAGAGCGCGTGGAACTTCGACGAAGGAGTTGACGACTACACGTCCGCGATCCGAGAAGGACCATGGCAGGATACCCGGGACAGCGCCCCTACGGCGGTGGCCAACCTGCGCCACGCCCAGGTCCTGGCCCTGCGCCGCGGGGTCCTCCTCAGCAGTACAATGACTACCCGCAAGATGGTTATGGTTACGACCAGTACGACGATGGTGGTTACGGTCCCGACTACGGCGGCCAGTTCCAAGACCCGAATTACGGCAGAGGCCCTCCGCCCCCGAATCAAGGCTACCCACAGCAAGACTACAATGGACCTGGTCCTGGTTATGGTCCTGGAAGAGGAGGTCGTCCGCCGCCACAGATGGGAAGAGGTGGTCCGATAGCTCGCCCGCCGACCGCCGACGGCGTTCGAGGTGGCTATCCGCCCAGTCGTGGCGGTCCTGCAACGCGAGGAGCATTTCCGCCAGGACGCGGCGGTCGCCCTGCACCATATGAACGATCAGCCAACTCGGAACCCACTGGTAAGACGCGCGCATGATGTGTATCCTGTCGAGTGCTGATTAGTTGCTAGCGAATCGCTCCCGACCGCCCGACGGTGGCCCCATCGGTCCGCCAGGCCCCCAAGACTTCGGGGGCGGCGCGTTCCCCTCACTCCCTGGCCAGGCCCGCAAGACCGACCTCGATGCCGAAAACGCGATACTAAACAAGATGGCTGGCATGAATATCACATCTCAGAGGCCTCCCGGCCCGCCAAATGGCAGGGGACCCCCTCCACGAGGCTACCCAGGCCCTCAACGCGGCCCAGATCCAGGGTACGGCGGTGCTGATTTCAGAGACGACGGGTACGGGCCGCCAGACAACTTCGGGCCCCCATCAAGGAGCATGACGATGCCAGTGAACGAACCGGCAAACAGACGCGCACCGCCACAGCGTATGGATACCTACGCTGGACCGCCTCGTGGTGGAGTTCCTCCCAGACCCTCGACGGCTTCAGGCAACAGGCCTCCCCCTCAGCGCCATTATCCTCCGAACCCAATGCTGCCGCAGCACCAGCAACACAATGGCTATCACAACGAATACGATGGACCACAGGATGGCTACCGAGAAACCAGAGCATCTTTCGGTGATGTATATGACGCGTACTACAATACCTCGCGCATGAGCAACCATAGCGCTGGCGGCCATGTCGATCACAGAGCTCACGGCGGCGGTTTCGCACCCATTCCCGATTTCAACTCGCAACCCGCGCATCGTCCGAACGATTCTTTCGACCAACACATGGTGCCGGGTGTCGCCGAGCACACACAGCCTGGCGCGAAGCGTGTACCTGAGATGAGTCGCACCAAGTCGCAACCCGATCTCAGACAGTCCCAACAGGCTGTATTCGAGATGGCGGGCGACGCCCCACCCATGCCATCGATGGATGGGGGCTACCAGAATGCCTACCATGGACCGAACGATTGGGACCAGCACCATCAGCCGCCACAGCAACCCATAGGACGTCCTGGACTGCCTCAAGGGCCCGCCTCGGGTCGAAGCGCAGACTCGCTGCCGTCTCATCCCACCCCAGTCCGACCTGGCCATATGCCGAACTCTATGGTGAATATGAACGACAAGCCGGCGCCAGTCCGCAATTATACTGGCGCGCCTGGCGGCCCTACTCCTCCTGGCGGCCCAGGCACAATGCCGCCGCAACAACAACCGCAGCAGTCCAGCACGCCATCTTTTACGGAAGCCACAACGCCGGTGACACCGGAGGAGCTCGAGCGCCTGCGTCAGATTGTCAAGACCAATCCCAATGACCAGGAGTCAGCGCTAAGGCTTGCAAAGAGGCTCGTGGAAGCGGCAGACACCCTCGCACCTCACCTCGCAGACCCCAAATTGAGAGTCCGCTCCCGCGAGAAGTACCTCGTCGATACCAACAAGATCCTGAAGAAGCTCGCGAGTGCGCAGAACCCTGAATCGATGTTCTTCTTCGCCGACTGTCTCGGACGCGGCCTCTTCGGCCAAGAACCTGATAATAAGGAAGCCTTCACCTTGTACCAGTCGTCTGCGAAATTAGGACATGCGGCAGCGGCGTACAGGACGGCCGTGTGCTGCGAGATTGGTCACGAAGAAGGCGGCGGCACGAGAAAGGACCCGCTCAAGGCGATTCAATGGTACAAGAGAGCCGCCACGCTCGGAGACACGCCTGCAATGTACAAGGTTGGAATGATCCTGCTTAAGGGGCTCTTGGGTCAACAAAAGAATCCGCGCGAGGCTGTCGGCTGGTTGAAGCGAGCAGCTGAACGGGCGGATGCCGAGAACCCTCACGCTCTTCACGAATTGGGTCTTTTGTACGAGTCTGCTGCTCCCAACGATGCCATCATCAAGGACGAGCCTTACGCCTTCTCGCTGTTCCGACAGGCAGCGGACCTTGGCTACAAGTTCTCACAGTACCGACTTGGCTGCGCTTATGAGTACGGCCTCATGGGCTGTCCTATTGACCCCCGGCTGTCCATAATGTGGTACTCCCGGGCGGCTCAGCAGGGCGAGCATCAGGCCGAGCTGTCGCTGAGCGGCTGGTACTTGACAGGCAGTGATAACGTTTTGCAGCAGAGCGACACCGAGGCATACCTCTGGGCTCGCAAGGCCGCTATGGCCGGCCTCGCCAAGGCCGAGTATGCTATGGGCTACTTTACGGAAGTAGGCATTGGTGTGCCGGCCAACATGGAGGACGCGAAGCGGTGGTACTGGAGAGCGGCCGGTAAGTGACACTCTGCGGCGAGCATCTCATTCATGCTAACGACCACGCACAGCCCAAGACTTCCCAAAGGCCCGCGAGCGTTTGGAGGACCTCAAGCGCGCCGGCAAGAACGGTCCGCGACAGCGCGAACGCATCTCGAGAAGCAAGATCGGCAAGCAGCAGGAGGGTGAATGCTCCGTCATGTAGACTTGCCACGATCACCCACCACGTAATACGAGCGGTGCCCAGGCTGGAGTATTCCTGGGTCCACCGCGACGATGACCCACGAATCAGGATCAGGAGGATGGATGCGTAGAGGACGAACGTCGTCCTCTCCCTCTAGCATGTACTTGTACGGCAGGCTCCCATGATCAGATGTAAACAGATGCATACAGGGAATGAGAAGGAAAAAATTCCTCCCTTGAAGGGAGGGAGGTTGGTAGGCGTTTGGGATATGTTTCTTCCATACGGTAGGGGCAGGCTTGTCTATTGCCTCGCGCACATTCACCAGACGGCACGGCACGTACGTAGCCCTGTCTAATGGCGCCATGTTACCAGGCGTCTATCATGTAAATAATGAGTCTTCTTGTCTCGTCTAAATACACGATGACTGAACCTCATGATCCTTTCGGCTCGGCGCATTTCCCCTTCACATGTGACAGACTAGATCGCATCAAGCAAACGAGGACCGATTGAGGAAGACGACCTGTGCGGGCGGAGGTCTTCTACGCGTGGCAGCCTTTCGGTTTCCCGAAGAAAGGAGAAACACCCCCGCCGCCCCAAGCCTCAGAAGGACCTTCTGCTTCCGGCGCAGAGGTGCCCGTGTACGGAGGTCCCATGCCGACCGCTACCGAAGCCGTGGTTACGATCATCTTCCACGCGTCGGGTCACATGTCACTCTGCACGATCGCAACGAAACCTAAGTACTGGCATGTTTCTTTTCTGTATCCGTCTATGGAGACTACCTTAGTTAAAAATCACAACACTGTGCCTGGTGATTCGGCAAGGGGCCATCGTCCCCGGCCTGCGTCGTCATCCGTCGTCGTCCGTCATCGGTTCCGGCGACGGGCTAAGAGAGGGAAGGGGAGTTGACACATATTGCTCGCAAGGGAAAGACTCCAGTTCCGGGAAGGGACCGGTGCTGTAGTTGTCTCCAGGGAACTGCTTTTCGAGCCATTCGGTCAACTTCTCCGGCTCGTCAAGCCAGTCGGCGGGAAACCAGCCGGCAAAGTGTGCTAAGGAATATTCATTGAAGTCGATCGTGGGGTGAGGAGGCCGCTCAAACTCATCATACAATCGACCCGGCTCCGTGAGCTTCGAATCGACGCTGGAGTCACGATAGTGAATGAGGGTGACCCGGATTTTCGAGCCTTTCTTGGAGACCATGACGTTTTCGGGAAGCAGGCTATTCTGGTCGATACCGACGTGAAGCTGCTTGACGCAGTCTTCGAGCAGCATCGCGAGTATTTGCAGGCGAACATCCAGGTTAAAAATGACAGGAATGTTGCTGGCATAAGGTGGGCGAGCTCGGGCTGGGCGCGGGATGAGGCACCCTTCCTGGTTGGCGCAGAGACTCTGGATGGTCTTGCCGTCGATGTACTCCATTAAAATGACGCTGACCCAGCGGGCTTTTTCATCGGCATGCTCGTTATGCGTCTTAATTCGGGCTGCGTAGGTACCATAGTACTTTGGAGCGATGGTTCCAGGTCCAGTCAGACCCTTCTCCTCCAGCTCCCTGTATGCCCCCCCAGCTTCGCAGCTGATTTCAACGTCGGCTCTCACAGTCTCCTTCCAGGGACCCTCGAGCAAGTCAAAGTTCCAAGGAAAGAGCATGGGGTCGAAGACCTTGTCGACAACCTCAGTGGGCTAGGATTTCTAATGAATCTTCGCTTCCTGAACGGTAATGTAGGATATCGCGGTGGATTTTGTCGCATAAGAGGCAAGCGTTTTTGTTTTTCAAGAATCGTTTGATCTAAAGCCCCAAGTAGATCTATGTGATCGAATAAGCTTACGGGGAAGTGAGAATATGCAGTCCAGCGTCAGTTTTGTTCGGAGGACTTCATTGCTCATTGCCTCCCGGACGAAGAGCCTGATTACTTCAAGGTTACTTCTTGCTAGGGCCTGGCAAGTTCCACGATGCTCCATCTCCTAGACGTCCCGTTCTCATGTGTCTTGCATGAGTTTACACGGAAAAGAAGGCCCAGAATCACGTCTAGACTCGAAAGCTGACCCGGGAAGAGGGAGTGGGAATGGGCTACATCGTCAGTCGCTTCGGTAAGGTGCTTCTGAAAGGGTTCCGCTGAGGATGTGAAGGGCCTGCAAACTGAAACCTGTCCGGGATGTAGGCAGAGTGGTGGGCCTATCTAGACAACAGAATGCCGGCATGTCAACTGAATCAGTCCGACGGTGATGGCACATCACTTTTTCCAGTTGTCCAGCTCGCGCCTTCCATTCTGAGTCCAGCTGCGTGGAGGCCCAGTCTCGCATCTTCCATTCTGTATCCAGTAGATTTGTATAGTATAGATACCAGGCTGCGGCCTCTTTTTTTCCTTTTCCCCTCTTCACCTCATCTTTCATCCATCTGAGGCACCTGGGTCAACACCTTCCATCTTTTCACAATACTCCTCGCACTCCGCCTCAATAACTCTTCATCTGAGGAATCGAGGCAATAACTTTCTATCTCTTCTCCAAGCCTTTCGCCTCGTCAACTCTTCGTCCGCAACCATGGCTTTTGGTCCGCTGCTCACCCAGTTGGCCAATGACAAGTTCATGATGCCCGACTACGGCGGTACCACACTTGACCGCCATGGAAGAGAGGAGACCGGACACGAACCCAGCGCTTCGACGTACTGCAAGAAACTCATGAAGACCAACATGACCTTCCGGCAAGGCCACGAAGACCAGTTCGTCGATCGAGCCAAGCGTTTCATCAAATACAGGATCGGCGAGGGAACCTCTACCCCGATCTGCAGGTGCCTCCGCAGTTGAAGCACATGGTTTGCATGAGCGAGGAAGACGTCTCAGGCCTTTCGCGAGCCGGTGTGGCACCAGTAGCATCGTTCAGAAGGGCTATCCTGACCCTCCTTCGGATGATGAAGAAGAAGATCTCGCTGGCAATCCTCCGGTTGAAGATGATAATGAGGAGTCTGGACCTGTTGATGAGGAAGAGGATGAGGTTAAGGAACCTGTTAAACGTCCCAGGAAGCGCGCTAAGATTACGTCTGAGTCTACCAGGAAGTCTGCCCGAATTAGAGATCAGGAAGCATCCTCTGAGATCGATAACTTAAGGTATCAGCTTGAGAGTGCGAAGCGATAAGTGGCCAAGCCAAACAAGCAGTCTGCCGGTTTAAAGAAGACTCTATCGAAGTCCACCCCTGCCAAGAAGGGCAATTCGAAAGATAAGTCCGCAGAAGATCGCAAAGCTCGTCCTCTTCGAGAACAAGGTGATTGGGGAGGCTCAGCCTTCTTGCCCATCACATCCTTCACCCGACCGGCGTCATCCTTCACGACGCCTTCTACGATGTTCCCGTCGCCTGCCGACGAGAGGCCTACAAGAAAACCCAAAGAATCCAACTTCGGCTGATGGCTCAAGCCTCGATCCATTTCAAGACCCCAAGAGACCCGAAGCCGCAGCTGGGAAGTAAGCGGTCCACCGCAGCTGCCGACGCCAGCCGAACTATCACTCCGGACTGGGTAATGGGATACGGCACCACGGACAAGGACTTCACCGGCCTGGTGATTTACCTGCTGGGTCAGAAGCTCTTGGGCTTCAGCGGATTTCTGGAGGTCAAGGGTTTGTTTACGCACTCAGACAGCTTTTGGGAAGAACTTGACCGACGAACCAAGGGCGGCCGCGTTGGGCTCCGCCTGTACATGAACAAGAGCAAAAGTAACGGTGCTTTAAAGAACAGGCTGGTATCTTCTTGCCATCAACTTGCCGCGTATAATATGGGCACTGGAAAATGCTACGGTGCCCTGTCGGATCTGCGTCGCTTGATGATAATCAAGTTTCCTAAAATGAGGCTGCTCAACAACCCTGCTAAGCAGTGGCTCGCGGGCGTTGGGGACGAGTATATCATCTGGATTCTGACTGAAAAGAACATGCACTTGATCAACTTTGTTGGCTACCGCCTGACCTGTTACGACGAGGTTGCTCTCTGATCACCTGCTTCAATGAGGCAGAGCGGGAGCGGGAGCAGGAGGCAGAGGACGAGGCCGAGGGCGAGGCAGGGCGGCGAGAGACTTTTGTGTTGTAGCCCTCTGGTAGTGATGCCTTCAGATCGAAATTTTCCTTCGCCAATTCGTGTCTCCTCTACCTAAGTGACTTCATCTTATTTGATCAAGCTCCATGATCCGAAGGATGTGAGTAAAGTTTCAAGATCCTCACTTGCTTCAAGCACATCTTGCTGTCTAAGCTGAGCATAGACGAGATCAAGCTGAGCAGAGACGATATAGTAGGCTTGTAGTTGTCTCTATCTTGTCCGACATAACATGGTGGACGGATACCTCACGCCTCTCTTTGTGTAGATCGCGCCCACGGCTTAACGCGGCCTGGACATCACAGCGGTGGGGGCTGGCATGGCATATCCTCTCCAAAAGCAGAAGATCCTGCTCCAAGTCGTGCGCTGCAACTGATGCTTTACTGGGCGATACAGAACTTCGGCGCTCATTTGGCAGGTGAAGGGACGGCGCGGGACAGAACATAGTTGTTGAAATAAGCCTTTGTATGGATCGTCGAGTTGGGGCGGTGGTCGAATTGAGTTTCGTGGTGTGCTGAACCCCTGCTAAACGAAAATTCGCGGGGAAAGTCCTTTGTAACGCACTTACCTAAGCCACCAGTACAGTCCGTTAATGACGGACGAGACCAGCAGCGTGGCTGGATGCGCGCCACATCACATGCAGCGCTTGTCTCACAGCTCAGCCACGTCTCTACGTCATATAGCCATCACTGGCTAGGGCGCTAGGGAGCCTAGCTCGACAGCAGCTTAGCTTGCGAAGCTCAGCATGGCCTGCCGCCTACGCAACAGTCAGATCACGATCGCCCGGGCCGAATAAAAGACTGGTGGCCTGGCCTGTGGCGTTGACTTTGTTCTCCTTGCTTCTTCAACTGTGAACAGCTACTGCTCCCCACATCATCGCTTCACACAACCAAACACTTCCACAATCACAGCAACCATGGCCGACAACCAGGCCGTCGCCGAGGGCCAGTCCTCTAACTCTAACTCGAGAAACAGAGTCGCCAACTCCGTGCAAGCCAAAGCCCAGGAGGTCTTGTGCGTGGCACCTGCGACACCCGCTACCATCGCGATCACAGCTGACCTTTGCGTGACAGGCAAGAGGACTATGACAAGGCGAGAGGCCTCGTCGCCGATGCTGCCAGGAGCAAGTCGTACCTGTACCCCATCAAGGGTATCGTTTACTTTGCGACCCACCGCGCTCTATGGAAGCCCCTCCTGTCGAAAATCGGTTCCTACCTTATCCTCTCCGCCAGTGTCGTGACGGGCATGTTCATCTTCACCTACGTCCCGCAGCTCGCTATCCTCGTCTTCGTCAACGGTCCTCTGGCTGTCTTCACAACCGTCTTGCTGATTCTGAACGAGAGCTCAGCAATCGTCAACTTCGTCTCGCGGTCTTACCTGCTGCAGGAGTCCCTGCTGGACACCTTTGATGGTACGCTTTTGCTTCGAGATGAGGATGGGATTGTCAAAGAGGGAAGACAGATTGGGCCTGGCTCCGATCCGATCCAGAAGCTGGGAAAGATACTCAAGAACCCCTTCGAAAAGTACAGCCCCAAGGCCCTCATCCGCTATCTCGTCTACCTTCCCCTGAACTTCATTCCTATCGTGGGCACCGGCATCTTCATTCTCCTGCAAGCCCGAAGCCGTGGTCAGGGTGTCCACGGGCGCGTGAGTAATTCATGTTACCCGAGATTTTCCGTCGACTAACTCGCGCAGTACTTCCAATTGAAGAACTGGTCTTCTTCCCGTCGTGCCGACTGGCTCAAGAAGCACACTGGACCATACACCGCGTGCGTCAGAATCGTCGCTTCCGACTGCGTGATATGAGGGACTGACAGGACTGCCACAGTTTCGGCCTTGTTGCAACCGTTCTCGAGATGATCCCGTTTGCTAGCATCATCTTCACTTTCACCAACACCGGTAAGTCTGGCCGGCTCGCTTCTGCAGCCACCACTGACATTCGTCGCTAGTTGGTGCTGCTCTGTGGGCTGCCGACATCGAGGCCAAGAACACAGCCATGACCGACGGCACGGCCCCCGCACTTCGCGAGACGGCCAGGAAAGCCGAGTAAACGAGGAAGCACAGCATCGCGAGTCCGACACAGCCTGGAGGGAGACGGATGCGATCTGGCATCCGAGTTATACTTGCGGAACCCCTCCATCGGCCGCATACTGGTCGCACAACACCTTGACAGCAGTCAAGCAGTCAGTGCTACAACCTGAAGTATCATCCGCGGATAATCAATAGCGAAAAACTCGTAAGGACGGTATCGACACCTGTTGAGTAGGACATCTGCGGTTCTCTGAAGAAGGGAGGCTCAGAGTGGATGACACACGCAAGATTGGAGGGGTTGCTATTACTACCTCTTAATTTCCGAACCGGAACCTCGCGAATAGCAACAATGTTTTCCTTGTGCATCAATTGCTCTCGTCACGACCTCCGCCTGGATGTCCATGTCCCGCTTCAAGTGCTGTCCTGAACCACAGTGTGGGCTCCTTACGGTTCAAGGCAAAGACTAGGGAGTGACACAAGTTCAGGGACGTATCGCCAGTCTGGCCTGCGGGTACTTCGATATACACAGCCAATCTCACCAGGAACAATCCTTGTTCGACGCCATAGTGGTAGGACAAGACACCGCGAGCCCCCGCACTGAGGAGATCATAATTCTGTAGGACCTCAGGAACAGGCAATCTTGTTTCGAGGTACACGGATCCTTGATGGCGCAAGATTCTATCGGGCACCACAACTTGTGCGGCCCCGGCCGTACATCGATGCGATAGAGTCGCCCGAGACAAGTCGGGGACAAACCCCTGAGTTCATTCTCATGAGGGAAATGCCTCGCGAGGGGCACTCAGCTCACCTCAACAACAAAACTTATCAATGCGCTGCTGCAAGTGCGACATTCCGGCACTCGGGGTCGTTCTGTGATCTATACCATGTCACGCTGTGGATGATCAATTGCGAATGCATGTCACCACACGTCCAACGCGAGACTTCTCTAGGCCATCGCGACAAGTTTGCGAGAAAGGAGCGAACACCGATAGTGATTGCCAAAACCTTTTGGCCACTCCTCTATCCGGACGACATGGACCCTTGATTTGGGAGTGATGTGCCCCCTCAGGGCCGCACCTAGTGTGCTTTCTCGTCAACGTTCTGCAATGTCAAGCGAGTCGCTATCTTGAACCAGTCCAAGCCCCGTCACTTGTGTCCGAATCATGGAAACGATGCACGAAAACCGTCAGTCACCGCAGCTAACTCCCTCACTCACGGTCTGCACCGAGGCCTTTCGTCACTTCCCGCTGGCAGATGTAATTCCTCAGCACAGCTGTCAGCTAGCGGGTTGATGACGGCGCTTCTTCGCTGAGGCGCCCCAACATCACAGCTGAAAGTTCCTTGGCTTTGAAAAAATACGGCTTTTTGTTCTACAAGAAGCTTTGCTATTCCTGGTGGGCATTGCAAAGGGTAACTTACCTAGGCGGACCTAGAGGTCCAGTCTGCTGAGGTAGGAGGTTCTTGTAGCGAAGGCGGAAGTACCAAAGGTAGGTAAGGTAGGTAGTCAGGTAAAGTAAGTGTACTACAGAGGGGAGGAAGGGATTCAGGGGTGTTCTTGCTCGATGACTTGCGAGGGGCCGTGCTCGTTGATATCGAGGAAGGAAGCTTCCAAGCAGACACATGACCTCCTCCTATATCTGCTCTTGCCCTCGTACCCTCCCTGCCCGCGCGTGAAAAGCTCACCCAAAGCCCCTTCCCCCTCCGACTGACGTCTCTCCTTTTCTCACCTCCTCCTTTACAACCCTCCACTCCTTCGATCAAGGCTGTCCAGGTCTTCATTCGTTTCCCGCTGTCAGCGGAGACTGCCATTCGTTTGACCAATATTCTCCAACGTAGGCGTCACTTGTGAATCGACCAATACGCCAAGGTTCGTCGCTTCTCCTTTGTATCTATATCCACCTGCTTACCTACCCCTGAGGCCTTTCAACATGAGAGCTTCGACTCTCGCGGCGGGCTTTGCCTCGGTAGCCCTGTTGCTGTCGTCCATCTCAAACGTTACCGCCATTGTCAAAAATGAGGTCGACGGCCAACAGAGCGAGCCACGGTCCGTGCCTGCCATCGACCACCACTACGTCGCTCGAAGCCCGCAGGACTCCGATGCCTTGGCCAGCTACGACTACGAATACTCGTATCCCCCTCCGCCCCCTCCTACCACCTATGGTGAACCGTCGACTGGTGGCGGTGAGTTGTTCACCTCTCGGGGCCTGGCTGCTGCTTGACTGACCTTCCCTACAGTCTTTTCTACCGAAGTTGGCTCTGCTGCTAGCGTCACCGGAGCTTCTAGTACCATTACCTCTGCTTCGGCCACAGCGTCTGGACCCATTGCTAGCGACTCTGATACCGTCATTACCTATCCTCCTACCTCGTCAGCTGCGAGTCTCCCAGTTTCGGTATCCTTGTCCGGAACTTCTTCGTCAAATGCCGTTGGTTCATCAGCAATCCCGACTTCAAAGTCTTTGTCATCTAGTTCGGAGATCACACTTTGGCCTTCAAGCGGCTCACCTCTCTCGGTTGTGAGCAGTTCCTCTTCTACTGCTCTGAACATCACATCAGACGCACCGTCTATAACATCCGCATTGACAAGGTCCCTCACGGGCACCTTACCAGCAAACGACTCCGTCAGCCTGACGGCTTCGGTCAGGGGTACTCCAGCCTCGACCACCAATCCTTTCTGGACTCTCACGGCAAGTTCCAATGGCACGATAAGCGGTGTTTTCTCGCCCACAGGAAGTCAGATCCCGGAGACTGCCAATGTGTCCACTCTGTCAACGAATGCCACGGCCACGGTCTCGCCTAACTTGACCACAGATATCGAGTCCGGTACTCTGGCTTCGATTTCAGAGCCACCCGACTCGACATCCTCTTCTGCGTTAGGCACTTTGGCGCCCCCGTTCACTCTTTCCAACTCATCGGTGCAATCGGTACCTGGGACCGGCGATGTAACCGCCAGTCTTCCCTCACTGACACAGCCTGTTGAGACTCCAGTATCGACCTCCAACTCATCAGTCATAACTTCATTGACATCTGAAGCAACCCTGCCTTTGCCTTCTGGTAATCTGACCTCTTTCTCAGAAATGCCAATCCCGCCAGGCTGGACATCTGGAGCTAGCTCTGCCACATCACCTCGCAGTGTCTCTACGGCTGCCACTGGGTCGAATGTTACCAGTGCCAGTCAACCCGCAACTGCTGTACCATCTGGAAGTTTGAGCTCTGCTGTCAACGTGACCGATGCCTCATTCTCTCACGCGTCCTCGACCGGCACACCAAGCGCGTCATCTCTGCGTGGTCTTCCACCTTTCCCGGCCCCAAACTCAACAGCAACAAAGCCGCCAACTACAGCAGGAGTGAGTGGGAGCTTATTTCCAAGCTCCAGTACTGCCCCTGCGATCACATCCTCTGGCTATGTGAACACCACCGTCTCTGGTGCACCGTCCACCCTCAACTACCCACCCAATTCAACACTGACCTCGGAGTTGGCCTCGGCCACAGCCCCCAACACTTCCAGTCCGTTTCCAGCTAGCACGTCGCCATTTTCGAGTGTCGGTTCGAACCTGACGACGTCCGCATCGCAAGTAGCAGGTCGTCCAGCACCACCGCCAACCAACGTCCAAAGCTCGGGGGCCAACTCATCCACGCCGACTTCTCAAAGCACGACATGGAACGCTTCCGTTGCTACCCAAACCTCTCTTTCAAAAACTTTGGCTCCATTTCCCTTGCCTAACTCGACTGTCACCGGTACACACGACGGAACGATTTTCATTTCGACGATTCCTGGTACAGTACCAATGACACCGACGCCTGCAGGGTCTGCGAGCCCACCGTGGCCGATTCTTAACACAACGGCCGGAACCACCGCAATCTCCGGGACACTATTGACGATTCTTCCACCCGGCGCTTCCTCTCCATTACTATCTTCCAGCCCAGCGACGGGCAATGTAACAGAACCCATCACTGCGACGCCAATGTTGTCTACACGATTTTCCTCTTCCAACTCGTCCACGTCAATAAACGCTAGCAGCCCCGCGACCTCTTCAGGAAATACTTTGCATGTCACGGCCACCGGCAACGGTACTTCAATTACCTCAGGGGCTGGCCCATCCAGCATGAGCGCCCCTACTGCGCCACCTTTTCCTGCCAACTCCACGATTCCGCCAAGAGGCACTCTCAGCTCTGTTAGCGAAGCGAGCTCGTCGGTATTCGTGACCAAGACGGGCTCGTTGACTTCGGCAGCGAACATGTCAACTGGATCGGTACCGTATCCAACCGCCAACGCCACGAGTCTGCCATTGCCAACTGGCGCTTCGGGCAGCGCGGGCACTCTAAGTTCCATCCCCTTGTCCGGTTCAGGCTTTCCGGTTCCCTGGAACTCGTCTGTCACATCTACACTCATAGGCTTTCCAACTGCTCCGTCATCTCCTGGCACCTTCTCCGTTCCATTGCCCACCAATGGAACCCTGAGTTTGTCTCCAGTACCTATCACGTTCTCTACAGCCCCTCAGCTACCGAACTCGACTTTTTCTCCGAGCGTCAATGGGACACAAATAGCAAGCGGCCATTCTGGAGATCCTGCTACACAGACTGCTGAATCCACCCAGGGTCCTCCATGGCCTGCCTCCAACTCCTCTTCAGCCTGGGCCACGGGAACTGGGACAGCTCCTGGGATGACTGGTAGCGGCGCACCTGGCTCGTCTTCGGGTGCGACCATTCTATCTCCCCCTTGGCCGACATTGAACAAGACGACTGCGCCCATTACAGGCACTGTTTCCATTCCGGTCATCACATCTTCCATCGTCGTCGGCCCAGGTGTTCCATCCGCATCGAGGCCTTTCACTTGGGCCAATGTAACTCTGTCAAACGTTCCAACAGCAGGACCGACAGGCACTGGTGTTGGTACAATCTTCCCACCGAGTGGAGGAGGCACTGTCAGACCGTATCCTACTGTCTCGCTGTCAAACGTGACGCTGTCGTCGCACTTGAGTACCTCGACTCCAGTCAATGGCACGGGTTCGCAGACATTGACATTCAACACCTCTCACACAATCCCCACAAGCCTGCCAGCTACCATCTTGCCTCCCTTTCCCACCGGGAACTCGACAACAGTTTTCCAGCCCACTGGAGCAGACACTACAGGCCAGGTGCTTTCGACCAATGTCCTGACGGTGCCATCGGTGACTGGGGCTTCCTCAGTCAATATCACCACCGGCCCCATCGTCACCGGTCAACCACCGTTCCCGACCTCGAATTCATCTGCCCCAGGTGCCACAGTGAACGGAACTTTATTGTCATCAGGTAATGGCGCAAGTGTCTCCCCAACATTGCCAGGAGGCACTGTGACTATTCGTCCTTCTGCGCTGCCGCCGTTCTCATCTCCGCCCTTCCCGGCTGGCAACTCGACCGCAGGCAATGCGACGGCCACACCCTCGGGCACCAGCCCTACCGCAGTCCCTATTCTCACCGGGGTCACTCCAGCAGGTACCGTTACCAGCTTTTCTTCTTCAGCTGCGTTGCCGCCGTTCCCAACGGGCAACGGGACATGGAGCACAGGGACCGGATCTGCCCCTGGGACATCCGGCCATGCTTCTGGCACCGTTTTCTTAACGCCGGAACCCGCAGAGACTTCAAGCCAGGCCGCATCCATAACACCACCGCCATTTCCAGCAGGAAATGCCACGGTGATTACAGGCTCGACTGGCAATCTGACTGTGACTCGGGTGACCAGTGTTCCGTCTGGCGCTCCAGTGTCCACAACGACCTTCACCAGTGCCAACGGAAGCATGACATATACGCCCACAGTCCTGCCGTCTCGCCCGCCTCCATTCCAAACTTCCAACACAACTGCATCACCAATTGGAACGGGTGCCGTCACTGGGCCATCTGGTGCAGTCCCTTGGACTGGCACCGCGCCTGCTTCTCCGTCCGGTCCGGGTCAGTGGTCCAACTCGACGTCCTCAGCCACCACCGGCACCCCACTGCCAAGCTCCGCCGTCGGACCTACAATCAGCCCAGCCAACGCGACAGCGCCGAACAGTACGATCTCGGTATTGCCCACCGCGTCAACCGTGACCGGTCTCGGCACCGGTAGCTTGCTCACAGCAACAGCGCCTCCGACATTTTCGGCCCCGTTCGGTAACTCGACGACAGTCTCTGGTTCCGTCCTCACGGCGCCTACTTCCGGACAAGTCCCGGGGACAATTTCGGGCAGCATCTTATCTTCTGTTTCCATATTGCCTACATCTTCACCACATTACAACTCGTCACTCACTGTTCAAACTTCTCCCGGCACTGCGCCGCCTAGTATCTCATCCCTGATGCCTGCACTCCCTCCCGGGTCCAGCTCTTTCCTATCTACAGCGGCCAACTTCACTGGGTCATCCAGCGCATTTACGCCTTGTGACACGGTCACTGTCACAAACGGAACCGTCACGCAGGTTGTCACTACGAGTGTTCTCATGCCTACCGTCACTGCCAGTGCCGAGCCAACTACTGTGTATCCTCCGCAAACCTTCAACCACACCGCATACCCACCAAGACCTACATGCACTTCCCATTGGCTCAACCGCACGTCACTCTCTACATCGGCTGATTACCCAAAGACGTGGACTTCGGTCACGACTAACAGTAAGTTGCATCACCCTCGCGCTTGGCACAAGCTGACTTGGCTAGGAACCTCCTCCGCGGACTTGACGACCTTCCTCACCTCAACGACGAGCAGGTCCGATATTATTGACGAGGGCACTAGCGCTGTTCTCCAGACCGTTAAGGACGGTTTGCCCGCCCCGACGACCACCGTCAGTGCCGAGCCGCTGCCTTCGAACAGAGCCTATCCATGGGGTGGCGTCGGTCCTCTCTTCCGTCATCATAACATGACAGACGGCAGAGCGGTCGATAGAGCAAAGGCTCCGCATACGCAGGTGAAGGGGGCCTGGTGGCGTCGCTGGAAGAAGTACTCTAATCGCCTCCAGTCCGGCAAGGACGAAGACGACGCGTGACCTTCTGAAAGGTGAGGGCTCGGCCGCATGACAGCTCTGCCTGGTCTTTCTATTTCAGTAATTGCTTGAAGGACATGTGTTCTCTCGGGAGAATCATCCCACTTTGCTTCATCTTGTTTCATCTGACTGGAGGAACACATGCCAAGATTATGGTCTCTTTTGTACGCAAACTCGGGCGTGACCAAGATGTCACTAGCTAGAGTAATCAAGGACATGTTTACAAGCGCTCACGTGGTTATGGCGGTGATTTTTCAAGGCTGACTGATGACGCTGGCTGCCTCACAGCAGCGTCATCGCGAGTGCAGCTTCATGAGACGACCAAGCGGGCCTTCCTGAAGTCCACACACCGCTTCTTGTAGGAGATGAGATCAATGACGATGGAGACTACAGTGGATTGCAGTACACACCCTAGAACGTTCGAGAACTGGGTACGGCCGGGACCCTTCACCCGATGTCTTTCAGGCCAAGCATCCATGCAGCGGATGACCCGAGGGATGGCCCGTCAAGCTTGACTGCGACGTAAGGTAGGGTTGGGCCGGCGGGGGCTCTCGAGCTGTCCGTTGGGCTGAAAGGACCGAGCGGTGCCTCTTGACAGGCCTTGCGGTACGGCCACAAGGTAACAGATGGACGCGATTGTCTTTTTCTTACCCTTGATTTCTTGGTTTGCAGCAAGCGGAACGCGGATGTAGGAAGCCGTGAGATAGGGGAAGGGGGGGACGGGGATTAGGGAAAAAGAAAGAGGATGCCGAGACATGGAAGTCGGCGGTGGAGGGTTCTCTGCGAGGATGCAGAACGTCGGGTGTGTTTCGCGGCGAAAGGTTCGGGGGATTGGGGATTCCTGCAGAGGGGGCGAGAGAGAGACGCACACACACAGTGTCAGTTTAGTTGAGTCTGTTGATTAATAATCTATTGCTGGTTGCGTATGAGTCTGGAACCTTTGGGCATATGGGGAGGCGTTTGGTTTGATACACGAAATATCGTCGGATGGGAGGGGGGAATGGATGGATGCGTGGATGGGTGGGTTGGCGATGCGGGTTTCCGTCGTGGTTGGACGGGTTGCTTTTCTGGAAACGTTGGCCCTTTTTATGGAGGGTTGCAGTGCGTCCTGTCCGTTGCGCCCCATCCTTCCCGAGGGTTGTGTTTTGTCGATGGTGGTGGACAGGAGAGTGAGGCACGAGGTTGGATCGCAATTGCGAACGAAGTGTGCGTTTGGCAGGTTATGCGGGTTTCTGGGCGCGGGAGGATGGGAGGTGTGCTGTCATCTCATGTCCATCCCAATCCACATCCCGTCCGCAGCACGTTACTGTGGTGCTCCGCAAGTACGGTGTAACTCGGGAACTTGGAGGGTTGTTGGAGGTGATGCGGTTCGGGAACTGGTATTGCATTGGTTTACTTACTCCCTCGCTCTCTGCATTCCGAGCTGGACTGGCTGGCTGTATTGCAGTCTTCACCGGTCGTGGGGTTTTACGGATGACAGCGGGAAGCGTGCATGTGAAGTATGCACAAAAGGACAGCGCCGTATCGTATCGTATCGTCTTTGCCTTGGGCGCCGCATCGGTTCTGCACGTCAGGAAGCCACGGCGCGAGCGAGGGAGGCGGGTGGGTTCTGCTGTCCGGTCATCTATCTGGACGAGGTTGACCCGCCGGTTTTATTTTTCCCGAGCTGCGATGGACACCTGCCTCGAGAAAGAGGAAACAGTTCGGAAACTATGCAGTACGATTTCGTCATGTTTTCACCTCCTAGATGCTAGATGGTCACTTGTCAGATCTCCGAGTGCGAAATGGGTGGACGGGCAGGCAGGTTTTTGTTTTCTTTGATTTTTTGATTCCGCGATTGATTCGTTGGGCTGTACGTGGGAACGAAGAATACGCAAAAGTAAAAGCAGAAAAGTGATGCATCGTTTACCTACAGCCAAAAAGGATGCCCATATGCTCCACAGCCTTGAGTACCGGGGTACAATGCACGAGATCGAATGGCAGAGATCAGATCGAGGGGTTGGGTCAGGAGTGCGAGACAACTTTCGGGCTGTGGCTTGCGGTGGTGGAGGTTGGGCGTCTAGGCAAGGGATTGAGGCTCAGTTACCCGACGGGACTAGAAGAAAAGTGGCGTTTTCCATATTGAGAAAGCGTTTCTGTCCCTCGTTGGGCAGGATCTCCTCCTGGGGCTCCTGGAGAGGAGAAAAGGTCGAAAATCCGACGTCCGAGGGGGGGTTTTGCGTCGTTTGCCAAACGTGCATGGCATTTGCATGAATCCAAAGCATGAAAAAAACGTGATTCTGTTCGCCGCCGGCGGCGGGAAGCGGCTCTACCCGCCCGAGCGGCCCATTCCTCGAGGTTAGGGCAAATCTTCGACCCTCGCTCGTCTGCTTTATTTCACCCTCGTTATCCCGTCTGGCTAGTGTGGGCTGTCCCTCGGTTCCTCCCGCAGCTGGCTCTAGCTGTTTTGGCTTCTTTCCCGGATGAAGAGGCTCGTCTGACAAAGGGGAGGCGGGATGTTTGCTCTTGGTATTCGGGCGAGGCGTGGTTACACGACGTGGATGTGGATGATGTGCAGGTAACAACACGGTTAGACGTTGGAGGCGTGGTAAACGGACGGGCACGGTGTGCGATTGCCAGCTTCAGGACCAGCAGAGAAGCACATAGATCGTCATGACGGCAAGCGAAGTAAACAGAACGAAGGTTTCCAGTATCTATCAAGGGCAGACTTCGTTCTGCTGAGGAATCCATCCACTTGCATCGGACAGGTCATCGCCGGGGAAGCAGGGAGGGACGGGCCGGCTCCAGTATTCAACACGTGTAGTCCGTACCTACCAGTATCCCCCTTTGTTTTGCCCCCTTTTTTCTTATTCTTTGCTTTCTTTCTCCTCATGCCAACTTTTGTTTCCCAAAGCTCGGATATGGGAAGGGCTGCTGCGGTGGGGTTTTCGCAACGTCAGATTGCTCGATACTGCTACTAGTCAGTAATAGGGGTCGGCTGCTGAGGATCGCTGATGCCATCGCGTGGAGGTATCTCCGGGGAATGAGGGGCCCTTGCTTCCGTCCGAGATCCTTGCCTCGGCGTCTTCGCTCCCTTGTTGCTGTGGAAGGTCAAGCAAGGCCAGGAGCCCGTGTTTGATGCGCGGCATGGGACGGCGCGAGATGGCTGGGATGGTCGTGGGGGCCACGTTCCGAGTGCGATGGCAAGAAGTGCCAAGTTGTCAGTTGGCAGAAATGGACTCATCCAAATGTCAGCAGACGACGAGATTGCCATCAAGACCGACGACTTTGATGCACACTGTGATTCTCAATAATTCGTTTTCTACCTACCTAATTAAGCTGAGCTACATGACGAGTTCCCTACCGCTAACACCAAGAACACCTTCATGCAACCAACCAACAGTCCAGCCAACCGCGCCATTATCCCCGACACCACCTCCGCGAACCCTCTTTTTCCCAGTGTGATATTGCAAAAAAAGCCTATCCAATCTTAGATCGCTGCGATTCGGAGCCCTTCGCATAGCCGGCCTGTCATGCTCTCTTTCGAGAGCCGTATAAGGAAACCCGAACGAATAACCCTCGCTGGTTCCAGCCCATTACATCCTCCTCTCACCCCAGCTCCCCGGTTTCAAGCTCTTACGCGCACGAAGAAGCCCGCCTGCGCATGCCGTCCGGCCTGAACACCTTCACGCACCCCTTGCACCCGGGGCTCTGCACGTCTGGCTCCCACCCCGCGAACAGCTCCGGGCGGAAGACGTACCACTCGCGGTAGAACTTCCACTCCTCCAGGAACTCGACCCAGTACGCCAGCTGCTCGACGAGCCAGCTGTCGCGAAGCCTGTCGCGCACCCACTCCTCCGGCTCGTTCTTGCCGGCAAACGTCCGCAGCAACTCGGGGCGGAGGTCCGCAACCCGCTCGGCCGTGTAGTAGACAAAGTCGGCACGGCGCCCGCGGGCCGTGAAGTACGGCACCGGTCCCCACTCCACCACGGCGCGCGTGGCTGTCAGCGAGACGACGCGGACGGTGCAGCAGATGCAGCGCGCCGCGTTCAAAAAGTCGCCGAGCACCGTCGAGGGATTCGGCGTCGATGTTCGGGGGTGGAGCCGCATCTTGGCTGCTGGAAGATGGTAAGAGCCTGCAGCTTGTCAGTGTCGGTGTGGCGTGCAAAGTACAGAGTACGCTGAGGTGCATTCTGCATTCGGACGAGACGAGGCTCACGAGATGTTGAGATGGCGTCATCAACACGGTTAGGTGCAGACACGTCGTGTGTTTCGACGTCAATGACCCCAGTTACTCGTTTCTTTCCGCCCGCCGCAACTGATGCCTGCCTCAAACGTCTACGCAGGTCTGGCTGGCTCGCAGAGCAGCGATCAATGTGGCCGGCGCACGCGAATGATCGACCCTTGACGGCGCGTAGAGCTGGGCTTTGCTGGTCTTTGATCCAAGGGAGAGAGCGCACGAAAGGGGGGTCCCGTCATCTCGCATGCAAGGATCGGACCCAAGCCAAATTGTTCATTTATAGGAGATGTGGTTTTGCTTCTCCCTCTCGTCTGCCCGTTACCCCAGCTCTGGCCTACATGCCTCATCCCGCCGTGGTGTCTCAGCCGCCTTGGCTGAGAGGGCGCTATGGGCTTCCATTTCGGGTCGGTGATGTAGTCTGGATCGCCCCGGAGGCTCGCAACCCCGTCATTATGATGAAGAAGTATGAGTTGGGTGCCAGGGCGTGGTCTGGAAGCTAATGGAAAGAAAACAAAGTAGTTAAACGAAAATCGACCAGTCCAAGGAGCGTGTCATGGTGTTCCCTCGCTTCAGGCCATCGTTGCCACGGAACGCTTTCTTATTCCGCCCCGTCGCTGTAGGCACCACAATCCTGACGAGCCACTTTTGCCGGCCAGAAAGACTCGTGGGGTTGGTCGACCCGAGCGATCGTCTGCCCCAATCGCGCGGAAACCCCATCGGCGGGCCAGGGACGCTATCACATCTCACATGGCCTGCGCATGACACGCCACGCAAGGATGAGTGAGGACGGACATTGACCACTTCACTCTGCAGCCCGCCGTCGACGTCGAAGACAGATGATTAAGAGCCACCACACGGCAAAACACACCCCGACCCAAGTCTCCATCTCGCCGTCCGAACCCCCATATGTCCACTCGGCTTGTTTATCTCGGGCATATTTCCTAGCCCGTGGCGCCAAGACTGAGATGTTCCGAAAGTCTTCTCCAGGCCTCATACGCCCTGCAGCATCGGTGCGACTCCAATAAAATAGCATCTGCGTAGACTCGTACGAGCGCCCCGATGCTGATATCCGCTGTAACTGCCGTTTCCCGCATGATACGGCCGTGGCCAAGGATAACCGAGCCAACAGGGCTGTCCCAAGTCCGTTGCGTCTGCCTCGAGAGGGGTGCCTTCGTGAGCAGACAGTATGCTTTCTTTTTCGTCAACCCAAGCCACTTAGCAAAGGGCGGCCGTCGTTGTCCGGCATGCTCTGCAAGGGTTGAACCCAAAAGAGGGGCCTGCTGTCCTTCTGACTCGGTTCTCTCATTCCAATCTGTGTTCCTCGGTGACCAACAATGATCATCGGCCGTGGTCGACGAGACATGCGAGCCGGGCAACACCATCAGGACCTGGCAACCTGATTTCTTTTGCAAACCTCCAGATGCAAAAGGGAAAAAAAAGTCGGTTATACGACCTTTTGCTTTTGCTTCGAGACAGGGCGAGCAAACAGAAGCACCCACCCGACGTCCCTTGATAATCTTTCAGTCATACTCTCGCAACCGCAAGGAAAACCTTTCAGTGCCCGCCAAAAGAAACCATTCCGAGGCAAGCCGCCTTCGACCCCGGCGGCGCGCAACGCCCGCCCAAGCAGAGGGGGGCGGATCGAGGGATAAGTTAGCAAGGCCCCGGGTCATATCTCATCTTTGACCGCACACCAATCTCGGCGCGCGTTCCCCCTTTGGCTCCATTGTGTGCCTGCAGTAGCCACTGGGCTTAAGATCTTACATATACCCGCTCGCGAACCAGCACAACGGGACGTGGTCTGACAGGCTCTCTCTCTCACCGGTATCTGTCGGCCCTTGTAACTTGCCTTGACCGACTTGTCATGCCAAGTCCCCTCTTCTCAGTCTAAATCGACTTCACACAACCGTACGTCGCGCTTTGAGAGTGATCAAGTCTGAGGGCTGACGGCTTTTGCAGTGCGGAATCAGGATCTCTCGGAACCAAGCACCACCATCGTCATGTGCGAGTGGTACCGACGCAACTATGCCTGCGGGCACCACTTCACAGGCGCGGCCGAGTGGTGTTACCGGTACAGCCAGACGCAGAAGCGGTGCAAGGTCGTCGTAACACAGGTTGACTGGGACTCATCCGTATGCAAGAACTGCCTGAAGAAGGGCAGCAAAACCGAAGTGCCGTGGGAGCATCTTATCGACCGGACCAAGTTCGATCCCACCAGAGACGAGTAACGAACCCAAGACGACGGGCGTGGAAGCGTCACTAGCGCCCTTGACAGACTCCCAGAGCGTGGCGAGTCGTAATCTTTTATTAACGAAGACGCAACATGGATCTTTCAGAAACGGCGTTGGACACCAAGCACTGGGAACGTGCAGCCGCGGACACTTTGGCTTATTAGAGCATCTGGGAGCGGCTCACCCTATACCCATTTGATTTTTGTTAGCGGACGTGTATTAGACGGGGTCGCGTTAGGAGCATTGGAAAGGAGTTTGGGAAAAGTGTATTTGTCTTTTTCTACAAACAGTCCAGTCGATAGGGTCGACCTGAACAAGTCTGCGTTGCAATTTTGCCTACTGGGGTCTTCGTGCGCGTGATATCCAACGTGAGCGTCTCGTTTTGGTGATTCTGTAGAGCTACAGGCTTGCTGCCTCAGCATGGATTGCTTCCCGTGTCCGTAGGGCGATCGGGCTCCACGATGCGGCAGAAGAATGCAAGGTCTCAGATACTAGACACCGAACTTTCGGGAGCTCTGCAGATCATGCGTCGCTGCGCAGGAGCTGTCGGATTCCACACTCTCTAGCGGTTGACGCTCCGCTTGCCATAGAGCCTCGTGGGTAGTGGCGTACCTACCCAGCCGGCTCTCCAGAGCATGATGCGAGGGGTCTGTCCAGCTGTCTGCTGCAGGGCGGGGAAGAAATATCGCCGCACATGACGGGATCCTCTTCCTAACCTCTCCCAGGTGTTTAGTGGCGAGACAAAAGGCGCAAGATGCTGCGGTTGAAGGTGTAGTGGGCCGATATGTGGAGGTGACGTGCTGGGCGAAACAGAGCTGAAGAGAGCTAGAGCTGAATGCGCGGGCAGCAATGCAGTGTGCCTGCCAAAGCTTGGTCTCATCGCGGGGCCTCAGGACGCATCACGCAGTGTGCATTCGTGAGATGGGCTTTGGCTTGCGTTGCCGGGTAGCGTGGTCCCTGAAAAGCGTTAAGGTCGGCACATGGGTCCTGGAACAATGGAGATGTGCCTCGTCGTCCAGGTAAAGGTAGAAAGCAGTCGGAAAGAAGCTGTTGGAAAGGTAGCAGGATACGGAGATAGAGACCGTGAGACCGGAGAGGCAATGGCGGTGAATCACAATTCGATGAGCAAGGTACCTTAGATCAGTGAGCTCTGGTCGACGAGGCAGCCCATCGTGATATTGGCATAAAGACCGTAGCGTGTGTATGAGATGAAGTCTAGAATTGAAGATGAAATGGAAATTGAGGTGCTCCTTCGTGCTTTCCCGTCACTGATCGGTCCGACGGCGTCCTTGGCGCTTTCCTGTCTCGAATCTAGAAGGATCTGGGTAGAGCCTTCCGCCATCGACCTCATGCCTGCAAGTCTCGCCATTGCCATGATAACGTAGGTGGTTTGGTCGTCCGGTACCTGAGCCCAGGAAAGACCTTCCAGCCGTGAGATCTTTCCTAGTTTTGGCGAATGAAACAAAGGCAGGTTGTGGAAAGGAGCATGGACCTCCAGCTCCGGGCAAACATGGAAGCTCCGCCCGGTGATGGTCCCTGCACCCAGCGGCGTTTTCCCGGCCAATTCGGACCCATTTTTGCTTGAGCCGAAGGTCCCCCGGTACCACGAGCCGATGGAAGCCTATGCGCATTTCAGTTGTGAATACAAATCCAGTTCAAAGGTTCTTTTTATCAAAAAACAAGCCTCAAATTCGTACCAAATTCGTACCAAATTCGTACCAAATTCGTACCAACTTCTCCAGTCACTTACTCATAGTATTGATAGACGACATTGGCAGCCAGGCGTAACAGTCTTGGAATCGACGCAACTCCCCACCAAATTTCTTCGTCCGGCATCCACAAGCGTCGCCACGCAGCGCCGTGAATGGTTCATTTCCGTTGTCAGCCATCCAAAGCTCGAAACCGATCGCTTCCAGCTGCCCCCACGCTCATTATCCACCTTTTACACGATCATGAGCTAAGCCCAGGATAGCCTGTCAAGCCCGTTCTCATTTACTGCAGGTTGGAGGCGCTCGTCACGGTGTCACCTTGTCAGGCTTAATTGTGCTGGTCTTCGCGGTAGCAATCGCCCGGCGCAAGGATTTTTTTTTTCGCGCGCAAATCTCGCCTGCATTTGGCTCACGCCACGACAGAGGTTAAATACTGTCACATTCTGGACTTGCTTTTCCCTCTCTTCAACGGACGCCATTCCTGTCATCATTCACGCATCTTTCTTTGGCATCAACCACCTTTGATTCAAACAGCCAAAGTACCGCTCGACAGCCGCCACAATGGGACAACCCTCGGCCGCGGCATCCAATGCCATCATCTACGTTACTTACGGACTCTTCCTGTACGAGCCAAGCATTTCTCCACTATCCACTCTGCTCGCTCTCCCGAGTTGTTACTGACCTGTTCGACAGAATCTCGGGAACTGCCATGGCGTGGAAGTTCCGCAATCAGTCCAAGGGAGAGTTCCTGTCCGGTAATAGGACTCAGACGGGTTAGAACCCCTTCTTGCGATGGCCGCGCGACGTACTGCTCTTCGCGCCGCCTCGTTCGAGTCTGTGTCTAAAGGAGTCGGCAACTAACGCCCCGCAGCTTTGCCTCTGGCCCTGAACTTCATCGCTTCTGGTGAGTGAAGAAGACGCAGCCTTTGCGCTTCACGGCCCGCATCTTATCTGTTCGAGAAAAAGAGCGGCAGAATGGCACAGCAACCACACACGATCCACAATCCACGGAGCAATGCGCTGCGACGGCTTGACGCGAGAGGCCGACCTCTACGCCTCCGAGTATCACGAGACCAGATCAGGGTAGACGTCCCACGAAGCTGACAGGCAGGTTCGTAACCCAAGATCAACAACTGTCCTCGCCCCTTTTCTGCCGGCTGGGGCTCTTGCATGGGTGTCTGGAACCGAATCCGAGAAACACCATGTCCGGCTGGCTGAGAAGGGGGCTCCGAGGATGCGGCTCACTACGGGCGCGGATTTGAAGCAGCGGCACGGCATCCACCCTCCCAAGCGGAGGAGATGCCTCCCTGTGAATATGAAGCTGAGATTGCACCGTGATTACTCGATCAAGTTAATGCTTGCGTGGGAAACGTGCTGCCGCTCCAATCTCTCCCCTGACCCATTTGCTTGTTGTAGTACTGACCATCCTAGCCCTCGGCTCTGGCATCTTGTTCTCCTACCCGGAGCTTGCCACCATCACTGGTATCCAGGGCGTTCTTGTCTACGCTCTGGCTTCGTCTCTCCCGCTGCTCATCTTTGCTGTTCTGGGTCCCATCATCCGCCGCAAGACTCCCGAGGGCTTCGTTTTGACGGCGTGGACCCGGCAACGCTATGGCACCGTCGCCATGTTCTATCTCAGTTTCATGACCCTCGTGACCTTATTTTTGTACATGGTCGCTGAGTTGTCGGCCATCGGACAGGTCGTCAACACCCTGACGAGCCTGGACGGTCTGCCAGTCATGATTGTGCAGTGCATCATCACCACCATTTACACCTGTAAGTGAAACCTCTTTGTGGCAAGCTCTGAAGCTGACAGCTCAGCCCTCGGCGGCTTCCGCATTTCCTTCATCACGGACAACCTCCAAGGAGCCATGGTCGTCTGCCTCATTATCATCGTCGCAGTCGCCATGGGCGTCAAGGCCGAGATCGACACCTCCCTGATCGAAACATCCGGCTACCTCAAGCCTACCCTTCTCGGCTGGCAGCTCCTGTACATCCTGCCCATCTGCATCCTGACCAACGACTTCTTCCTCTCCGGCTTCTGGCTGCGTACCTTCGCGTCCAAGACCGACAAGGACCTGCGTATTGGTGTCTCCGTTGCTGTCGTCATCATCCTCTGCATCCTCACCATGGTTGGTGTCACCGGCTGCGTCGCCGTTTGGTCTGGCGCCCTGCCTCTCGATGGAGTCGCTGAATCGGGCTCTGTTGCCTTCTTCCTGCTGCTCAATCAGCTCCCGGCCTGGGTCGTCGGCATCGTCCTCGTCATGGTTTGCACCCTCAGCACCGCCGCCTTCGACACGCTGCAGTCGGCCATGGTCTCCTCGGCTTCCAACGACCTGTTCCGCAACCGCCTCAACATCTGGTGGATCCGCGCCGGCGTCGTGGTCATCATCATCCCGACTGTCATCATCGCCCTGAAGGCGCCGTCCATCCTGCAAATCTATCTCATCTCCGACCTCGTCTCCGCCTCCGTTATCCCTGTTCTCGTTTTCGGCTTGACGGACCGCTTCTACTGGTGGCGCGGCTTCGAGGTTGTCGTTGGTGGTCTTGGCGGTCTCTTTACCGTCTTCATCTTTGGCATCATCTACTACGACGGCGATACCCAAAAGGCAGGCAGTCTGCTTATTATCTCAGAGGGACTGTACGCCAACGACTGGAGCGTGTTTGGCGCGTTCGTAGCCGCTCCGGTCGGCAGTTTTCTGTGGGGCTTCGCTGGTCTGGGATGCCGTCTCGCGTTCCAGTACGCCATGGCCAAGAAGAATGGCCGCCGCTTCGACGCGCTCGACCGTCCCGTCGACACTCCCTACGCTCCCGACGGTGTACCCCGTCAGGTCGACGTAGATGAATACGCAGACGTCACCTCCGACGTGGAGATTGTCAAGCCTGCCGGCAAGTTCTTCTGACATGTCCACCAACACCGCCATCACGTGTTAGATGATAACACGACGCATACAAATGTAGAAGGGGCCGTAGTGGGGGATGATTTGATTCCGCATGTAGCGTGTTGAGTCTTTGCTCACGCAACTAAGGCCATCTCTTGGCCAGATAATCAGACACATATACAATACACTTATTACATGTAGTTTTTTACACCTGCAAACTCACCGTGCCACTGTGACGCCATCTGGTCTTGGGCACTCTATTTCCTCGCGGCAATCCTCTTTTCCCTTTCCTGCCTCTCCAACTGCTCGACGCCCTTCTCCTCCATCCGCCACTCTTTGAGCGTGGTAGGCTTGGCGTTGCCCCAAACGAGCCAGTCCTTGGGCTTCCACGTTGAGGGCTCCAGCTCCCTGCTCAGCACAACATACTCGGTTCTCTTCTGCACCTTTTCGCTACCCGTGACAAAGCCGCCGGTTTTCGGGTTAATCTTGGCCAACCTCTGCGTCGAGGTGATGGCCACCACTGCCTGCTGCACAACCGGACCTCTGCCGACGGGCGGCATGAAGGCCATCTTGTGGCTCGCGAGGCGCGGTCTGCCCTCATACGAGATGAGTTCCCACAGGAGCTTCTCGCTGGGATTGCGGCGGCTGATGGTCGCGGTGAGGGCCTCGGCGAGGCGCGGGGTGCAGATATCGCGAATGGTTTCGCGGTCGCCGGCGGCGAGGGCGGTGGCGAGGCGCTGGTGCATGGCTTTGGCGGTGGGGATGAGGGTCGAGCGGGAGAGCTGCATGCGCGGGCGGGTGATCCACGAGGGCATGGAGCTGATTTTGGCGCCGATGATGGCGGCGAGGTCTTTGCCCTTTTGCCAGACTCGGGCGTAGGTGTACTCCCACAGGCGCTTGGGGGATTTGTCGACGAGGGAGAAGGGGAGAGGGACGAAGGTTCCTGGCGGTAGTATGTTGGTATGTGTGGCACGGAAGAGACATGGCAATTCAGAATGGTGATGTACCTGGGATGAGAATATGGGTCATGGCCTGTCTCTGAGCCTTTGCCATCTCCTTGGCCGAGTAGCCCTTGTCGGACTTCTTCGCCATGGCCTTGGCCATGCGGCCGTGGGTGCGGGTGTCAGGGCTGTAGGCATAAGACCGTCTGCTCGCGGGGGTGGCGATGGCGGCGGGTGCTATCCTCTTCGCGGTCGAGGGGAGCGCGGCGCGGGCGAGGGTCTGGGGGAGGAGGACGGCGGATCTGCTCGCGCCGAGCAGTGGCCTCGCAGTACGGAACATATTGGTTGTGATTGTCTAGGTAGTTCCAGAGGCTCGGTATCGTAGGCGAGAACGAAAGGTTAGTTTGGCGAGGGAGGAGGAAGTACTGGGTTCCAACCGCTTCGTCTGGATCTCGAAGGTGGGATCGTCGCCTCGGTCTCGCGACCAACGGCAAAAAAAAAAGGCCCAATTGCATAGTCAAGATTGGTCCGAGCTTGGGTGCGGCTGGTGGTGGGAGCTAGGGCCACATGTAGCGCCACAGGGGCTGAAAATGTGGCGCTCAATCGCTGTGGCTTTAATCGGGGTTTTTTCATGTCTCGAGAGGGAGTTTGCGGGACGAAATGACGAACGACGACATATGAGGTCCACCCTCACCAGCTACGATAGGAAGGGGCTGGAGGATCCGCTCCAAGTAAGGGACTGACCTCGAGGGGCAAGGACCCTGGTGTTCTCGGTTTCATCAATTGCATCCAGGACTAAAGGGGACGACGCATCATCGCAGCCTACAGTGTAAGGTACGCAGACGTAGCTCAGCTCACCGAGTCTTGCTTTTGATAAGGCTCGTTCCGTATTGGATCTGCTCTGCATAAACTCGGCCGAGAAGGCGTACATGTCCGCATCTCGGAAGCTGGGCCGTCGTACGAATACTCGAGGCGCCCAATCACTTGGCAATCGGTTAGGCTTCGACCGGCCGAAGGCGTCTGCAAGATATGCAGAGCCCCGGGGAGGCGCACATCACACGAACACCGAACACCGTGATAGCGCCAGCCAGCGTGGACACGCAAGCAAGGCAGAGAGTTTAACTATAGAGTACCGTGTACGGATACCTACGAAGTACTGGGGCGGATAGGTCAGCGATGCCAATGGACCGCTCTTCGTCCCGAATACCCTCCCATCTCGCACCAAGCTCGTGTTTATTCGTGACATTTGATCTGGTGTATCGTCGTTATCAGACCCTGCCACTCCGGAGCTTCATTCTGGCTGCGCCATCGCGCTGCCAGCGCCAACACTGGCGTGTCTGACGCATACTGTCCAACGCAATCAAATCTTGTACCAGAATAGACTGTCCACAGACTCAAGCCCTGTACTGAAGCGGAAGGTGATACACCACACAATTGCGCATCTTTGCAGGCTACCTGTTGGCTAAGCAGATACACCAAAAAGAAGAAACGAGATAGAATTCAATATCGTCCCGTGCACACTTCCATCCCGCTCTGCACTGCGCTGCGCCATATCATACTAAGGACGGAGTAAGTACACTGAAACCTTTGGCCCGTGTATGGTGTACGCCTTCTGGCACGCGACCCCCATCCCCTTCTAGCTAAAGCAAGGCAAAGACGACTTCTCCAACTTCCCATCCTGGGGACCTGACGAACGCCAGGAACCTGCCCACCTACATCACATTACGGATAGACGAGAGCAATTTCCACTTCCTTGATTCTTCCACAACACCGGATTGACGACGTGACAGAGATATTCAAATCCCACCATTCGCCGCCGAGCCGGATCCCCTATCCCGGTCTATCTGCTATCGACCGCTAGTCTTACTGAGCCTTTCTTCTTTCCGACCACCATTTTCCAACATCTCTCTCGCCCAGGTTGCGCGCCTTTTCGCAAAAACCTTAGCCAGCAGCACTCTGGAACTTAATCAAACCAACTTCCCACAACAAAAGCCTCAAAAGCTCTGCCAGATCTCCGGTATCTCATGCCTCACCCACCAAGTGTTCTCCTCTCCTCAATGGCCGCGCACCCCGCCGCCCTCCGAATCTAGATGTCCAACCCGGCCCGCCGCCCCTCCTCCTCCTCCGACCACCACCGCCGACCCAACATCGCCAACCTCACCTCTGCCTCGCCGGCCCCGCCGTCCTCCAAATCGCAGCCCCCTCCGTACAACGATCCGGATCTCGTGTCCTCTTCCCTGCTCGAACCTCGCATAGCCGTCGTTCTCAACGTTCCCAAAACATGGCGTCCATGGCTCTTCGCCTGCCGTCTCCTGTCCATCGGCCCCGCCGTATTTTGGGCATTGCAACCCGCCCTCACGCTCCTCGTTCAGATCATCCCCGTCGCCGTGCCTGGTGGTAAATCCGCAGCTGCAAATATTGCTAGCACTGCTGGCTTGCCTACGGGGCTGGCTGGCGCCGGCGGTAGCATTGGGAATGGCATCGGCAACCCCGCCCACGGCGCGTGTCCGAGCTGGCCGCCAGGACACCCTGAAATTCCCTTTCCGTGGACGGAAATGGGGTTGGGACTGATGTGGGTATGTACAAGATCACTGTCGAGCCTACGATGGCAAGCTCTGAGCTGACAATTGTGCGTCTCTCTCCAGTGCGGCGCATCGGCCTACCTATCCTTCTTCTTCATCGACTGCCTCATGTCGCGTTGGCTCATAAACTACACGCCGCAGGCCACCATTATCCGCCTGCTCACTATAAACTCGACCAATGCCTTCCTTACAGAGCGCATCCTTACATTCTCCGGCGGTTTCGAGGACCCGCGGTTACTACTGCCGGGCTGGGTGACTATAGCGACGGTACGTCCTTTCGCCTGCCTTCTTTCTCCCCCCTCAATTGGCCTGCATTTCAGAAATCTCGGTTGCTAACCTTTTGGCGTTTCGTGGCAGACCCTTACGATAGCGTACCATATCACCCAGCGCAGCATCAACATCGAAAAGGAAACTTCCACCTCGGTCAACATCTTCTCCATTGCAAGTTTCATCAGCATGGTTTCTCTGCTCGCGCACCTCCACTATAATGGATCCGACTACCCGGAGAAACCGTTCGAGTCGCTTGCGAGGTTGCTATTGGACCAAGTCCGCCGTGTGGCTGGCGATGTGCTTATGCCGCCGGCAGCATCCAATATTTCGTCGTCGCGGGAGTTGTAGTCCTCGAAAGAGACATGCGAGGAGAGGTTGTGGATGTGCTGGCTGTCATGGAAGAATTGCAGTGCTTTGAACATAGATACCCATATGCATGAAGATTAGTTTGTCTATTCTTTCCCTGGCATTGATCCCGGATGCTTGTTCGTAATGAGCGTCATGTTACGTCGACAGGCTACTAAAATGCGAGTTACTTCACAGTTGCGGTTGACTCGCACATCACATCATCACAGACGGAGACAGGATGGTGGCCAAGACGTCAATTCTCATTACTATCCTCAGCTCGCTAACTAAGTGGAAGAATAGCGCTGTAGTACTACTGTGAATATTTGGCCATCCCTTCGTCGCGTCGGGTACTGACGCAAGTCGCCCTCAACCTCTGCACCGACAACCTCGTCTATCGATGCGAGGCGACCGTCCCGCTGCGTCATAATCGGGCGCCGGCTCTGAGCGGCGTGGGATAATATGAAAGGGCTGCTGTGCCCAACCTCTTCTCCCTGAACCCGGACGTCAACCCCCGCAGATGCTATTGAAAATGCATCACCGCGTGGGCCAAGCAGGAACGGCGGCGACCTGCGGCAGGCTTAGAAGCCGTGGACTTTGATGCCCTTGGAGTCCAGACCGAGACCCTCCTTCTTATTGATGAGGAATTCCTGAACCACCTTGCGTTGGTCACCCTGGAGTTGGATGACCTCGCCCATCTCACTGTCTGCTACGATGGTGCCATTGCAAGCTGCGGGTGTATGTTAGCTAGTGCTCCGGGTAAAGAGAGAGGCGGGATAACAAACCGAACTGCTTCTTGATGACCTTCAGAATCTTCTTCTGGTCGAATTTCTTAGGAAGACCCTGAACGGTGGTCAGAGTCTTTCGTCCATTGCGCTCTGCAGCCATAGATGTCAGCGTTTGGGGTCTCTCAGGAGGCAGGGTCGCGGCGCACGGCCGGAAACGGAACGTGCGGGATTTCCACGTCATGGGCAGTGGTCGGGGACGAGAGGCGACGTACGTTGGATTCGAATATGGATATAATTCTGAGCCTGTTTGGTCTCTCCGGTGTCTTCGTCGGCTTCGGCGAAGGGGTCTGAAAGAAGGAGTGTCAGCGGCTGTGTTAAGATGTGGCGGTCAGGGGACAAGGGGCGACGTGTCGAGGGCGGGCAGAAATGAGCACCGGGACAAACGCAATATTCACTTCAGAGGCCGGAACATTGACGGAGAAGTGAACTAACCGTAGGACTTGAGATTTTCAATTGACATAAACTCGTCTGTTCGGGGGTGTCGATGGGAAAGGGTTTGGGGGAGGGGGACTCGGAATCAGCGACAGACGGCTTGCGGAAGCGGTCTCGCTGTGGCGGGCGTGTGGGTGGGGAGGGGCGTCTGAAAGCTAGCCTGCGAAGCTGGAGTTTGATGCGTAGGTAGTTTGACGAGAAGTCGAAATGCAGCCGGATGAGAAGCTGGCGTGGTGGTGATATAATAGTCGAGGTGGGTGGCGAGAAATGGGGTAAAATCCGAGATGGCGAAGTCAGCTGGGTTTTGTACGTCGGAAGATTTATGGGGGTGGTCTAGTGTAAAGGTAAGGTAGGCTGCCGATCGATGACTGATGTTGTGGAAGTTGGGAGAAATGACGGACTCGGATGGGAGGTGGGATGGGCACCCAGCCAGGTACTTACCCTATGGCAGCATGATGGGCACCAGAGAAAGTACACTGTGCAGCCCACCGCAAAGTCTAGGGACCTGGCACAGCAGGCTGTCCACTGAAAGGGTGTGGTGCTTCGCTGCGTATCTGGCACCAAGCCAGGCCAGGAGGAGGGGCGCAGGTGGGAGGAACGAGTGACGGAGGGTGACGAGGGGTAATAGAGCGCAGGGGCCTTTTACCACTGGCTGCCTGAAGAGGCACTGTGATTGGGACTGTGGTATCGCTGTGCCTTACCTCGCCTTGTCCCTCGGTGTGATTGGATGATAAGGCGTCGCCGAGAGTTCTGAGCCAATCAAGACCGGAGATAGCCCACGGCAGGCCCGTCAGACGCCCCACCCTGCTGGCGTGCAGGGTGGTCACCTCCCCTTACCGCAGCAGCCAGCACACCTCAGCACAGCACAGCATGACACTGGGCCCGGGGAGTCATCTCAACGAACCTCAGTCTCGTCAGTATCTAGGTAGGTGTAGGTAGGTAGGCATGAGCGTACCTCCTGCCTACCTTAGGTAGCTGGGTAGCCAAGGTACAGCAGCACCTGGATACCTCACAGCAAAGCAGTTCAGTCATGCAGCTCGTCTTTTTCTCGGCCTAATCGACATTATCAGTCATTCCTTCTATTCCATCCTGTCATCTCATTCTGCGCTATTCATGGCGACAGAGATGGATAGAGCCACATCAGTCGCCCTGATACCACGACAACGACGCGACGAGACGCAGTTGGCAGGGCAGGCAATCGTGCAGTCACACCAGCACGTCCCGCACCCAGTTGTGGCTGTCCTCGACCTCGTCTTCACCCTGGATCGCTCATCTCCCCTGTTGTCTCGTCACCAACGTCGAGTCCGACGAACCAGACTGTGGCTACTTACGGTCTAGTGTCGACGAGAAGCAACAATAACCGTGGTCCATGACACGAACCATTGCCTCGTACACGCGCAGCTACCGCTACCCAATACCCAGCACAGCCACCTACCCATCCCGAGGTATCTCGTGAGCTCCGGGTACTTGGTCCGACGACGACCTGAGACACTGGCAATCATCTGACGGGGAAACAAACCATCTTAGCCAAACACAGCAACGTATTGTGCCTTGATCTAGACCAATGTTTGCCCGCAAGGAGGCGCCATGCGCCACTCCATCTGGTTACACGATAAGATGGCCTCTCCCAGCCAGTCCCCTTGCATCATGTGCACTTGCCTCGAAGCATCGTCCACGCCAGCCATCTGCTGCCAGCCGGTTAGTGCAGCCTTACGACGGCCTACAGACCATCGACGAGGCCGCAGACTTGCCGCATCCGGCATTCTGTTGTCAAAGTTTCGGTTCAGATATGTCACCACTCGCGATAGGCTCGCCTTTCGTTGTTTTCGGAGCTCACGGAGTCTGACAGCGGAATGACATAATTTTACGGCTTGTCCCTCGACAGCTCAGTCCAGCTCCGGCACGGGAAGATGGTCCACGAGCTTCAAGTGCGTCAGACCCAGCTTGCCCAGCGCCTCTATCGCGTTCTTGTCCCGCAGCTCCTGCGTCTCCTTTTCCGTCACGAGCACGAAGTCTTGCTTCAACAGCCAGCTGCCTTCCTTGACTCCGTATTTGTCCGCCGTCGCCTTGTCCACCTTGTCGAGGTCGACCACCAGCGACTTCTTCACGCCAAAGACGGCGTCCGACTTTTCGTACGGGTCTCCCCGGATGTAAAGCGCACTGTTCTTTGGTCAGTCCGTTACTCTCCTGCTACGCAAAGGTTGACCCACGTGATCAAGTGATCCCACCCCTCCTTTGCAAACATGAAATGCAGATGCGCCGGCCTCCAGCAGTGGCGCCCCAGCAACTTCAACAACTTGCCCACTGGCCCGTCGTGCGGGATGGGGTAGCTCACCGGGCGGATGCCCTGGAACCAGAAGCGACCCTCGTCGTCCGAGACCATGACGCACCGCTCGCTCGCCTCGGTCCGGCCCTCGTGCTGCACGTCGTAGTGGCCGCTGCTGTCCGTCTCCCAGATGTCAATCTTGACCCCGGACACGGGGTTTCCCTGGCGGTCCTTGACGGTGCAAATGACCAGTAGTGGCTCGCCCTCGGGGTCTCCCGACATGTTTGCGCCGTTGGCGAGCGTCGGCGCGTCGTGGGTGTGGAAGGGTCCCAATACGGAACCCTCGGTCGAGTCGGACGGTTTCGGGTGGTTGATGCTGTCGACAAGCAGGGACAGGCCGAGGATATCAGACAGGAGGATGAATTCCTGGCGGTATAGGTCAGGTTCAGTGCTTGGAGGCTCAGAGACTACTCGGTCAACGTACGTGCCGCACGTCGGTGCTAATCTGGCCACAGCCCACGAGGAAATTCAGCGCGGCCATCCACTCATCAGTGCTCAGGCGTGTCTCGCGTGCAAAGTCGTGCAGATGGGTGACCAGGCGCTCCATGAGGTACTTGAGGCGGGCATTTTCGCTCTGGGAGTTGATGCGGATCGTGTTGGGAGTGATGTTATCGATGGTGAGGTCGAGCAGCTCGGGGGTCTTGTCGGCTGCCATGGTGATGCTCTCTCTGTCTGCTGTCTAGGATCGAGGCCAGGGATTGGTTCTTACGGAGCGTATTCCGAAAGGTGAGTCCGGCTCCTGCTTAAGTAGGTACCTAGGGATCTTGCAGTGTGCTGTTGATGCGCCAATTCACAGTTGGCAAGTATTCGTGGGAGCTGGGACCTCTTTATGTAATGCTCCGTAATCACCAGCGTACGAGTGGGCTGCTGCGGGCAGTAGCAATACGGTGCATGTGCGGTGCTATACCTGCATCGATAAAGTTAAGGTAGGTAGTTAATTACCTATGTGAATGGGTGGTCCCGAGGCAATTCTGCGGCGACCGAGGCGAGTAGTAACTGCGGTGACGATACCGCAGAGATTCGTGATGCTATATTTGTTCAACAAGTTTGTTTGCTCGCAGTGCCGACAACAGCCCCATACCCGCATACTTTTACGAGACTTGACAATGAATTGGTATCTAATCACCAATAACCTCAGCTCAAACAGTATTCCAGTCACCATCCAAAGATCTACCGTCACAAGCTTCCTTCCTCTACTGCTACCTACCTACATAGTACCTACCCACCTACCCTTACCCCTCTCCTCCCCTCCTCAACGTCCGGCATCAGAAGCCGTCTGCGGGGTTCCAGCGCTGGTGCCCCGCCCCCATGTCAGTGAAGGTAGGGACTTGGAGGGGTAATCTAGTGGCCCAAGCGCTACCCGGGTTGGCCTTCGGGACTTACTGAGCCGCTACAACTGTTGATTTGTTTCCTTAGTTGCCCAACTTTGGCAATTCAGGTGCTGTAGCAAGTCACCTAGATGCTTGTGTAAGCGGCGAAGTCGTTCCGACGTCCAGTTGCGGGCAGTTCCATTGACTAGAAAAAGTCGGTTAATCAATTGTTCCATGCCTCGGTTGATGAATCGTACCTATCCTTCCGAGGCAGCTCTGAGATTGAGCCTTACTCCCAGGTCATCAGTCGCTGGCAATCATCCCTCATCACACCGAGATGAGTCGTCGTCCCAAATCGATCGAAGCCAGCACTTGGCATCTTCTCATCCTCTCAGCAAGACGTTTTAATTCCTTAATGCATAATCAACATGTATCCAAAACTCGCTATGTTTTGGCCTCCCACCCGAGCCTCCCGAAAGCCTACCGTACCGTCTGAACGCGCCTTTGCCTTTCAAAGACCCAGCCTCCAAGTAACACCTCCCAGTTCCGCCTCTTGTCCATGTCGAAGAACCACTGGAGCCCTGAGAGCTTGGTCCGCACGTCTTCCCACGTCCAAAATCCTCACATCTCCGTCACTGCAACCCCGTAGACGTCCCCGGATCCGGATCCAGACTCGGGCTCAACGGCCCATCACCCGCCCCTCCACTCATCATCGGACTACCAGTCATCTCCGTCTCTTCCAACGGTTTGCGTCCATACACCACATATCTGTGCCACATATCAGCATCTCCTCTCGCACACGCTCTCGCCGTCTTCTGCAAACTCACATGGGCAGGTACGCATGCGTCCTCGTGTCCTTCAACGCCGCCCTCACCTCGGCGCAAAACGCCAACGTCTCCTCCCTGCTCCACCCCAGAAACCGCGTGAACAGCGCCAGCGTGAGGCCCTCCAGTCCCGTGTCGAGGTTCGCGTGCGTCCAGACCCCAATCTCCTTGAAGTACGGGTCGCGCGGCCACCGGTTCACCGGCCACTTGCTCTGCCACTCCACCACGCCCTCGAACCCGGCCTCGCGTAGCAGGCGCGCGTACGTCGGCGCCACGTCCATCCGCCGGCCGGCCTTGATCGTGCCCTCGATGAAGAGCGCCGAGAGCTGGTGCAGTGGGCCCGAGGTCGGTAGTGTGTCGTCGTCGCTGCGGTAGGGTAGGGCGAAGTCTTGCATCTCGAGGTAGCCGCCCGGTTCGAGGTTCCTGCGTGTGTGTCAGTGACAAATGAGATGAGACTGAGATTCCGACTGGGGCAGAAGTACGCGTAGGCCTTTGCGATGAAGTCGTGGTAGTTTGATACGCTCCCCGCCAACACGCGGCCAAAGATAAAGTCAAAGGGTTTGGACCACGTCCAGTCCTTTTCGAGGTCGTCGAGCTCGAAGGAGAGGTTCGGCGGCACCCTAAGTGACGTTAGGTCGGTGAAATGACTCCGAGGTGTGACTCCCACCATGACGGCTGCATTGGACTCAGGTCGACGCCGATAACCTGATCTTGTTAGTTGCCGCCTTCGCTGAGATGTCACGCGGAGCAGACTTCTGATTCGGGGTGCAAGTCGGCTGCCAACGTCAGTCGCAACCCTCAACCACGACAAGCCCGCGCTCACCGTAATCCATCGCCCATATCCCCGTTCCCGTCCCGCAGTCCAGAACCCTCTTGGCCGGCTCATCCTGCTTCGGGCATAGACACAGATTCCCGCGGAGCGTCAACATCCACATGTGATGTTGCATATCTGCGCCGTCAAAAAACCACACCCGTCAACTCTCTGGTTTAGGCTGCGCGACGTACCTAACCTTTCAGCTTCCCTCTCATCGTTCGGAAATGAGTATTCTATCATGCGCGTCAGGTTTTTCCCCTTGGCGCTGAGTACCCTGCTGGACGCGGGCAGCAAAAGACTCACTCCCCGAGCTCATGGAATGATACGTCCGCCCATTCTCAACGTGGAACCTCATGACGCTGGACCGGAGCGACTCCAAACTCGCCGGTGGCTGCGTTCCTCGAAACCTCCATCAGCGCGGGTTCGATGTCATGAAAACCTCACGACGCGTGTTCGGAAACAGGAACGAATGTGGTGGGGGGGGCATACCTCGGAAATGACAGAGTCGGAGTCAAAGTCGTCGGCCGCCTGGTCCGCGGTCTGGTCAGCGCGATGAGCTTCTCCCGCCATTCTCTCCCAGAAAAGAACTATCCGCGAGGCGCGAGGGACAGACACTCACGAGCGGCGGGTTCTGAGCAGCCATCCCCCTTTTTCTATCCGCTGCGCTGCGGAAAAATGCAATATAGAGATTACGGGAAAAGGATGAAAGCGCCACGGCGGCGCGATGTAGGCAAGGTAAATTCACGGCAAAAGAAGCGCACCGTAAGTTAAGCTCGAGCCAGGTTGGACTCGTGGGCAATAGTCTCCGTACACGACGCACCACATGCGCGTACTCGCCAAACGCAAACTATTCAGATCGGCCTGATTTCTTTTTTACCTTTTGCGGCCGGGAGCGCCCTGAAGAACGCGGAGGTCGGGATGTCCTTGTTTTTTTGGCGGCTCAAACTCCACGCGAAGGCGGACTTGCACACGCCGTGGGGATGAGAAGCTCAGATGAGGGACACGTCGAGCTTGGACGTGCTGGGGATTGGGGACGGCGCGATTGACATTGCTTTGATGATTCCAAGTTTATTGCGCACATGGGAAAGAAATTATGATGTATTTGTCAGTAAGTTTGCTTCGCAATCGGTCTCGTATTGACTATCTTTCAGGAAATGGAGGGAAAGGTTGCATATGCGCATGTTACGAAAACCTATGATATTAAAGGCAAAAACGAGTTGAAGATGTCCACATGACTCGGGACGACCTCGATCAACGATGTCAAACAAGTCAGGAGGGAGGGCTGGCGTACGCGTCTTCTGGGAAGCTTAAAAGGCTAAATTCGGTTGACGCCGGGCTTATTCGGGCAGGCATAGCTCGTCTGATATACACGGGCTGCGATCTGGGCGGGATTGCGCCAGGCGGAGGGGGGCCGATCCCGGCCCCGGGAGAGTGGGGTTGATACGGCGATGTGGGGTTTCGGCGACCGGATGAAAGTCTCGAAGTGGGCGTCCGGATGACGGCGGCGCTTTTGCCTTGCGTTGCAACTTGGACTTTCTAAACTGAGGCAGCGCCGCACATCGACTACAATATCTCGCTCCTGATTCACCATCCTCGCCACAAATAGGAACTCTGTAAATGAAAGCTGAACTCAATAGCTGACATAAATCTAGATAGAAGCTTGGAAAGAAACACGGTGTGTTGCTTGCTTGTTGCAGTTTCCAACATGCCAAATGCCCAGTCTTTTCTTAGCCAAAACTTTCTACTTTAACTTCGTTGCTGCCCGCTCCCTACCATCTGTTGTATTCTTTGCTTGCAATTTAAGTGCTCTCTTCGCGAAGGCTTCATCTATCTTGGGATATCTTCAACCCTGTTGTGTGTATTCGTAGAGTTGTAAGTGAGGTTCTAATCACAGTTAGTTCCAAAGCATCAAGCTGAAGTCCCTACTTGCTTGGAGCTTGCCTTCGGCTCTCTATCCTGTTTCTTGGCGGCGATCTCTCTTCATCCTGAGCTTTATTAGCCATGTATCTTGCTGTGGGACTGAGTCGTATCTCACTGTCGGCTAGCTTACTTCCTCAATGCAGTAAGTTTGTCATGACTGCTGTGGGACTGATGGACATTTGGGCAACCTTGAATGACGTGGCCTTCAGATTACCTTCGCTGTTGTCCAGACTCAGCTTATTGCTCTTGTACACAGTACGCCTCTGAACCAGCATATCCACAGCTTTCAGCTCGAAATTCGGGCATAAGATGAGAAGACGATCGAAATCACCCAAGCGGCTGTTTTCCCAGCTTATCTGTTCCCAACCGTGATTTTTCCGCATGTCGCATCTCCTTTATTGTTCGCGGGCAAAAGTGGCACACCTTGCCCTACGTCGATGATCAGCTAAGCATCGTCAAGTATATGCAACGGCATCAGCGGGGACGACAACGATGGAATGCTACCACAGAGAGGATGATGAAAGATGTTGGCGACAACAGATGACAACAACGACAGTATTGATGGGGATGATGATTGGACAGCAATAGACTATAAACACTAAGAGTAACGGTAATCGGGAACAAAACAGACAAGGGCATATTCATCGGGAGGTTCCACGTCATGCATTGCTCACTCTTCTGCAACCTGCATGCGGAATTTTTCTTGACGCATAATGCTTGAACCCTGAGATTCGTCGCATTTACTACCCTTAGCCTCGGCCTTTTAGTTGGACTGGCAAAAGTCCAACCCGCGGGCCCCATGGGGGGCCATGGAAGGGCCTGTTCTTTTGGGTAGGACCCATGAGTCGGGCTCACGGGCTTTGGGCTCTATGGGATGTATTCACAATTTGGGTAATGGGCTCTGGGAATTTGGGGACCCAAAGTCGAGAAAAACAGCCCATGGGCTTGTTTTCCAAGGCTACTTATAGATGCGGTAATCACGTGGCAAGCCTTCAGTAATCCTATCTAAGGATCCTCTTCATGCCATATGAAACAATTGAGATGGAACGATGGCCCTTTGCGTCTTCCAAAACTTTATTTCAACCACGATGGAATGTCACAAAATTTGCGAAATTGGACGAGGTCAAATTGAGCGAACATGAGCAAAAAGGGGAGGACGAAATATGATGGATAAGATGGCTGATAGATCTAAGCGACAAGATGAAATGAGAGGCTGCTTCTACAGCTAGGCGTAGGATGTATTAGTCCATCAAGTGGCTGGGATGAGACTTAACTATCAATCGCCGGTCGAACCCGCGAACCCTGGGGCTAGACCTCCAGACTGACTGCAAGCCAGCCAATATCTCCCAAATATACGGAGTATCGAGTGAATCTTTAGCACCACAAAAGGTATTTCAAGCTTTTCGCTGCCGACTAGCCGTGAGGCGGCCCGCCACCAACACGTGTCAAAGTGAAGCTATTCCCACTAACCGCGACAACGGACATGGGAGGCTGGCTTGTCAGTGCGCGTGACACGCTGTCAGCTCTGTCCCGTCGTCTAGAGTCACCTGCTGGCAATCAAAGAGTCCAGACCCAAGGGCTAAGATCAAGACGTCCTCCTAGTACTTGATGGGGTTCACAAGCTCTCTCCAGTCGGAGCACCTCGAAAGCGAAATGACTGAGGTGGTCGGGAGTCGGGGCTTGGGAGGCCCGACCACCGACGGCACGGCCACGTGACGTGGCTGGACCCAGTGTCCGTTGCCGACCGCCCCACACCCCGGCCTCTGCCATCTCCCAGGTCTACCGCAGTATCGTCATCCGGGGCGACGTGTTCGGATGCAAGGCATGCAAAACGGTCAATCGACGCTTTACCTTTACTGCACAAGACATCAAGATTCCAAGGCTTGAGCGACCGTGGCCGACGCTCACAATTCTGCAAAGCTAACCTTACCATTAGCGATAGGCATGGCACACCACCACCCAAGGATCGGGCCAACCTGGCCTCAATTCGTTGCCAGCCTTGGCCTCGCACGAGGTTGACGGAAAAGCCCAGGCACACGGCAGCCCTGCGCTTTTCCCGCTGCATGATCCACCCCGGCCCTGACGCGGGAAGCTCTTTTGGATTGCCGCCACGAACAAATCGGGCGCCGGGTTCACCTCGAGGCACCTCGAGGCACGGAGCTAGCCAACGCGACCGCCCGATGGGCTCGTCCAGCTGATGTCGCCCAGGCATGGAAACTTTGCGAGGGTGAAGCATATCGGGCGTTTCCCCTTTTCCAATGGCGAGGCAGTTGAAATCATGGTAGGGTATTTAACTTCCAGGCTTCCCGTCGCAGCTATGCTTGTGATGAAGTGGTTGTATCATCATCGCAAATCACCAATCAGTTGCTACGAGAAACACCATAATCGTTACCACGAGAACCCAATATGCCACAAACACCAACATTCACAGATGTCCTGATTGTCGGGGCGGGCCCGACAGGCCTGAGCCTTGCACTCGAGTTATCCGTCCAGGACGTCTCTTTCAGAATTATCGACAAGCTTCCCGCTCCTTCGGACAAGTCGAGAGCTTTAGCGGTACAATGTCGTACTCTGGAGCTGCTAAACCGCCATCCTGTCATCTCCCAGGAGATGCTGGATAACGGCGTTCAGGGGCCAGGCGTCAACATCTTTTGCAACAAGCGTAAGCTTGTCACGGGCACCTTTGACGATCTCGGCTTCGACGACACCAAGTTCCCGCTTCCCTTGTGGATCTCCCAGGCCGACACCGAGACTGCCATGACAAGGCAGCTCGAGGCGTATGGTTGCATCATCGAGCGCGGGGTGTCAGCCGAGGACATCCAGCAGACGGACGAACACGCCACCGCCACGCTTGTGAGAGGAACAGAGAGGGAAGAAATCCAGGCCAAGTACATTGTTGGCTGCGACGGCGCACATAGCGTCGTGCGAAAGAGCACCAACCTGACCTTTGAAGGCGCCAAGTACCCCCAGCAGTTCATACTCTGCGACGCCAAGGTCGACGGACCTGTCGACCGGGAGAGAATCTCACTCTTCCTGGCCAGTCGCGTCATGGTTATCTTCCCCCTCAAAGACGGCGTCATCCGCGTGGTGGGCGAGAGGTCCGCACGAAGCACACGTACCGACGACCCCGACGCGCAGGAGATCCAGGACTTCATCGAGGAGATGGCCGGTGGGAAGTGGCAAGTCACAGACCCCATCTGGCTCACCAACTTCCACTGGAACTGCCGCGGCGTCAACGACTACCGCGACAAGCGTCTGCTCGTCGCCGGAGACGCCGCGCACATCCACTCTCCTGCCGGAGGCCAGGGCATGAACACGGGAATTCAGGACTCGATCAACCTCGGCTGGAAGCTGGCTGCCGTGCTCCGGGGAGAAGAGGACGAGTCGTTTCTCAACACGTATCAGGAGGAGCGACATCCCGTTGGGGAACACCTGCTTCACGGCACAGACAGCATGTTCAACGCGGTCGCGTCGCAGAACTGGCTCTTCACCACGATTCGCAACTTCTTGATGCCCTGGGTTGTGCCATGGGTCTGGACCAACAAGTCGCGCCGGAGGAACATGTTCAACTTTGTTTCGCAGAGGGGCATCAAGTACCGTCGCAGCTCCATCGTCGGCACCGCGACCGGCTTTGAGGGACCCGTCAAGGGTGGCTGGAGGGCTCCTGACGGCGAACTAGCCGACGAGAGGGGCGAAAAGGGCAAATGGTTCCTTGACTTCACCAGCAACAAGCGCAGTACCGTGGTCCTGTTTTCTGGAATGACTGGAGACGAGGAAGAGGTTAAGCAGGCAGAAGAAAAGATTCTCGCCGACAAGCGGTACACAGATCATGGGGTCATCAAGATCTACGGTGGACAGACGATCGGCACCGGGGGCTTCAGGGATAAAGATGGCATCCTCCACCAGCGGTACGGATTCGAGAAGGGTGCTGGACTGTTGGTTGTGAGACCGGATGGTTACATTGGCTTCATCGGGCCGGCGGAGTCTGTGGAGGAATTCCTTTCCATCTGAAAAGCTGCGACTGTTGGTCTGCATCTGCTTGGATGCCAACAGCAGACGAGCCTCCTCTCTAACGATTTGAGTTATTAGTTTGTTCTAGCGCTCGCACTTCTCAATGAAAAAATATCATCGGCACCAAGAGTCTATTGACTGACTATATGTCGGCATGTCGTCGGTCACAAATCGAATCGAGCTGAAGTCTAGCATGCGCAGAAATGCACAATAAACATCCGAGACCCCGGAGATTCTCCGAGCCAACAACCGAGCCGCAGCCATGTTCCTTGCACGACAGAGCCTCAACGGCGCGAAAGTCTTGTCCAAGGACCAAACCGATACACTATGACGAGTGCATGGACAATGGTGACCCCTTTCCCTAACCGTCGCCCCAAACCAAACGACATCAGACTGACAACTGGCTCTCCTTTTGCAGTGGCGGCGTGGAGTCCCCGCATCAACATGAGGTGGTGGTATTCGGACCGACGCAGTCTGTCGCTGCGCATTAACCCGTCAGTGCCCACCGAGAACCCACGACCTGCTGTGGGTGATGATAGTGCATCGTCAGTGAGGCGAGCTTGTCTGTAGATGCTGTGGGCGGAATTTCGTCATCATCCGCGGCCAACTGACTCAGGGGATCCGTCCTCACCGACACCAACTTGCGCATACTCAGTTGATGGACCCTGATGCAATTCACAGATGGCAAAGCAGGAGTCGGACACGTCGCGCTAAGCCAGATAGATGTATGAGGGCTAAGCTTTGTCTACACCGGCGACCCCGACCGTTATCTCGCTCGTTTCAGAGCCGCGAGCGGGGCCAAGACGACGTCATCGCGCGCTAGGTCTGCCATTCAACATCAAGGAAACGGCTTCCAATATCCAGAATCCGCCTGTCGGTCTCGCGTACCTGATTCAGTTCCTTTCAGTCTTGGCCGCTGGCCGAGTGAGTTGCAGCGATCAATCATGCGGGGTGCAGAAGATTGTCATCATGTTCACGACTCTACTCCGTACAAAATACGCACAACTCGCAACTCGTGATACCCCTGTCCACACTGTCATCATCACGCCAACAACCACCCCTGGTTCGCCTGCACCCCAGATCTCTCATTCGGCCCGTTCTATAGAGCGTCGATACCAGCGGACGGCCTGTTTCCAAAGCACTTACGTCGCATTAGTGCACGCGAGACCGTTACGCCACTACGTACCCCGTCAACGCTTCCGCGCCATAACGATGACATCGCCCGCTACCCACATCAAGTCGTTACCAGTCCTATGGAGGGCGGAATCTGCGACAGATTAAGCGGTCCAACTAGTTCTGGATGTTGGCAGCTTCGGTCCATGCGCTTCCTAGGTCGCATATGGGATGGGGGTGCGGGATGGAACGCCGAGCAGACGGGTAGATGAGCGAGAGGACGCCATCATCTCTTGGCTATATAGATCTGTGCGACGCCCGCCCTCCATCACGGGAGATGGTCTACTTCAACCAGGGCCTTTTACGTCTCGACCAGTCGGCACTTGAGGATCTGCATTCACCGGATCCGATACACCCCATCTTCGACTACCGACCATCCGTATCACCAACCTCACTCGCACCACCACTGGTAACTCGCGATCATGGGCTACTTTGGCCTCAAGGGCGCGTGGCTCACCTTCTGGGTGACTGTCGCCTGCGCAACAGACATGACACTTTTCGGGTACGTGGGTAGCCGGCATGAATATCTCATGCCCCCCCCCCTTCTTCCGCCACTCGTCCGAACGTAACCCAAACACGAATGGCAGCTAACACCACGCCCCCCCTCCTCCAGCTATGACCAGGGCGTCTTCGGCGGCGTGATTGTCACCGACGACTTCCTCGAGACGATGGGAATCGTCGGCAACGACAAGTTGCAGAGCACTGTGACGGCCATCTACGATATTGGATGCTTCCTCGGCGCAATTTCCACGATATGGATCGGCGAGTGGTTGGGCCGGAAGAACACCGTCCTCGTCGGCACAACCATCATGTCCATCGGCGCCATCCTGCAAACGGCGGCGTTTGGGCTGCCGCAGATGTTTGTCGGCCGCGTGATTGCCGGTATCGGAAACGGTATCAACACGTCGACTGCGCCGGTGTGGCAGGGCGAGACGTCCAAGGCGAGCTGGAGAGGAAAGCTGATCATTATCGAGATGATTATGAATATCTTTGGCTTCTCCCTGAGTAAGACTGTTGTTTGCGGGAGTGTGATTTCAAAAAGCTGACCCATGGACAGGTAACTGGGTGACCTATGGCTTCTCGTACCTCCCTGGAGGCGTGTCATGGCGCTTCCCTCTCGGGTTCCAGTTTATTTTCATCTTCGTCCTCTTCGCCACGGTGCCATGGCTGCCAGAGTCTCCTCGGTAAGCTGCCTCGACCGCCCTTCGACGTGGACACATGAACTAACAGCAATAGTTGGCTCATTGCAAAGGGCCGCATCCCCGAGGCCGAGCAAATTCTTGCTGACCTCGAGGAACGCCCGGTGGACGACCCGTTCATCCAGACCCAGGCCAAGGACATCCAGTGGGCCGTTGAATACGAGCGGGAAAACACAGTGCCGTGGTCCGATCTCCTCCGGGGCAAAACCGGCGAGACTGCTGGAACGGGCACCATTCGTCGTCTTGTTCTAGGAATGGGGACGCAGGCTATGCAGCAGCTTGCGGGTATCAACGTCACGAGCTATTATCTGCCCAGTACGTGCTTCTATTCGAAATTAAAGAGTATCGACTAACATACTACAGCTGTCCTGATTCAGTCCGTCGGCCTGGACAACCGAACGGCGAGGTTGCTGGCCGCTTGCAACTCTGTCAGCTACTTTCTCTTCAGTCTGATTGGTATCCCGCACGTTGAGAAATGGGGACGCAGAAAGATGATGATGTGTAAGTGGCTCTGGAGAAAACCCTCAGCTGCCCATCTAACACGTACCAGACGCCGCCTTTGGCCAGTTCGTTTGCTATCTCGTCATCACCATCTGCATCCGCTACACCGAGCTCCCCGGCCTCGGAACCGACGTGCAGTCCCAGTGGGCCAAGGCCTCCATCGCCTTCTTCTTCCTCTACTACGTCTTCTTCGGCATCGGCTGGCAGGGTACGTCCTCTCCCCTCTCTTCTCTCCCCGTCAACGTCCCCCAAACTCACAAGTCGCAGGTGTCCCCTGGCTCTACCCCACCGAGATCAACAGCTTGTCCATGCGCACAAAGGGCGCCGCCCTCGGCACCGCCACGAACTGGATCGTCAACTTCATGGTCGTCGAGATCACGCCGCCCGGCATCAGCGCCCTGGGCTGGAAGTTCTACATCATCTGGACCGTCTTCAACTTCTCCTTCGTGCCCATCGTCTACCTCTTCTACCCGGAAACCGCGGGCCGCACCCTCGAGGACGTCGACCGCTTCTTCGCGGAGAACCACGACGTTTTCGTCTTCAAGGACCGCGACGCCGTTTCTTCCGAGCGGCCGCTCAGGTACGTTGCGCAAGAAGAGGATCAGATGGCCAAGAGGAGTAGCGGGGCCGTTCCTGGCGACGTGGAGGATATGCTGAGGCGGCGCGGTGTGAATGAGAAGGCGAAGAAGGGGGAGAGCGACGAGGAGATGGCGTTTGGGGAGCACAAGGAGCGGACGTGATGGGTTGCTGTTTCAAGCTGAGGCTTTGGACTTTTACGTGATTAGATCTGATGATACCAATGATATACGTTTCCCCCTTAAAAGCTTGGGCACTTGCCAGCATGGTCACTTCCTCAAGGTGAGCTAAGGGACTGAAGAATACAAGAGATATTTAGGGGATGGATCTACCCCTCAAGCTCTCTTACTCAATGGTTTCTTGTACCAGAGAGAGCCTGAATAAGTTTTGACTCGAGGGTAGTACACTCATACTGATAACTCCGACCGTCATGTTCAATTGTTAACATAAGGTATTGTTGAAAAGCTGCCCCGTGATCGCAGTTGAATACGCAACGGATACGAGAGATGACGGACAGAAATAAACGTCGCATATTATCTTTGGGACATTCGTGAGTTCCAGTTGGTTGAGATAATGAATGAAGTGAACAATTTATTACTTTGAAAGGGTGTACTGAAAGGCTAAAGCTGGCTAAGATGTATTTCTGGATTTATTGTTAATCTAGTATACATCCTTTCTTAGTTTCAGCCTTGATTGTCTGCGCCATATCTGCAACTGAATACATACCAGACACATAATATGACAGACAATTGGGAGTACTCACTCTACAGATAGAACTAGAGTTAATTCTAAGTAGCAAGGATTTTACAATATTTCCAGGCTGCTTTCGGATTGTGTGCTAACATATATTGAGATGGACATCTCTACTCTCACGTAACTATCTTCAAGTCCGGGAATCACTATAAAGCTAACCCAAAACTCCAGTCTAAGCCAAGAATAAGGCAATCCTGGGAAGTAATCTCAAGGCAAGCCAATGGATGCCGCTTTGCCACGAATCATGCCAGATGAGGTGATTACAATCATAAGACTACACAGCTACGAAAAGCATGCTGATCTTGTACAGTTGCTTGTGCGTATTATGTTTGGGAATACGCAGCAGATGAACAAGCAAGATGACGGAAAGGGGTGAAGTTAGATTTATAACTATTTCCTTTCTTCTATATATAGTATATGAAAGTCAGGAAGCCTGTGTAAGTTATAATTTCACAAGTTAAGAACAATAAGAGCTTCAGAATATTGTTGTAGTTAGTTAAATTATGAAGTTTGGAAATAGGTTACTACTAAGTTCAGATTTAAGACTATAATTTCCTTAGAATATCGAAATTACAAACACTTAAGTTTACTTATGCTGTATTCATATTTGAAGGAGGTAAAAGAATACTCAAGTAATAAAGGGCAAGAATAACAACAGAAAGGGGGAAGAAAGCCAGTAAACAATAAGGTATAGCTTACTATAATAATATTATTAGTATAACCTAATACAGCCCCGTGGTGCTTCTACCCCAGCTTATTTAATATTAAGTAATCTTAGACTCTACTTATATACTAAAAAGATTCATCAAAATACTAAGCTAAATACTTTATAGATACTAATATATAATATAATAATTAACAGCTACTAATATGTAGTAGCTATAAACATTGTCGAGAAAAAAGTTGTAGTAGGTGTTAGGATAGTAAGAAGGATCTAGTTCTGCTACTGGAGTGATGAAGTAATAGTAATAGTGTTGGATTCGCTCAAAGAACTATAACTACGCTGATCAAACGCTTGACTCATCCTCACTCTTTTCGGCACACCATTTGGAGATTTTGCCATCGTCCGAAAGCCACTTCCAGCTATCCCCAGGACTTTCACGAGGCCCATTGATGTTAATCCTGAACACGCCATCGAGGTCTGAATGAAACGGATGTGGAAGGACTTTTCGGATTGTCCTAGGTGTACATGGATGTCCTTTGACGAGGTCATCGGGACCAAACACACGACTGGCCAGGATTCCCGCACTAGTCATCCAGGCTCTGATTTCTTCGCGAATCTGACCGACAGCCCAGAGGTAGTTGAAACGAACAAAGTGTTGGAACAAATCTTGCTGTTTCTAACGGACTGCTCGAAGCACGTTGTGGCGCAATGTTTTAATGGGGTCGCCATCCTCAGAGACTTTGTCCATTATGGTCTTATTGAAGGGCAGTACATCTCCGAAGTCGTCCATCAGCATGTAGAATGCTTCAACTCCCGAGACAGACCCCGCTAATTCGTTTGTTGGCGCAAATGGGTTCTGCGCTATTATGATATCCTGAACTGTGAGGTAGACAGGGTCGCCTTTTAGCCGGCCAAGCTACAGAAAGTTGTCATCAGGTCGGTGTCCTCGGCGCTGAAAAATCACTGCCGATATCAATGTCAGGTACACATACCTCGTCGTCCACCTCAGCGCCGAGGACACCGACCTGAAATTCCAAGTCATTGGGTGGATATTCCTTGCTGGCAGCCGTCACGCGAGGTTCTTGGGTGGAATCCCACTCCTTGAATACCATACGCATAATAGCAGCTTTGGCTTCTGCAAAACTGCTCTGGTTGTAAGGCATAGCTTGATAGAGAGTGTCCTAGACAATCGTAAGTCTCGCCTTCTCCTCGTCGGAGAGGTCCTCGGGCGATTTGTAAACTTTGCTTTCAGTCTGTTGGTCCGACTCCGTGGGAGCCTGGTCGGGAGCTTCGGCTGCCATTACTGCGAAGGCGGAGTACAGAGGTTCTCGAAGAAATATAGAGAGAGCAAATATGATGAGCAGGCAATGATTGACTTGACTAGTGGGGTCTGTATGATGGACGATAAACAATGAATGTTGGATGGTGAAGGATGATGGCCTTGGCTGACTAGTACTAGCAGGTGGGAATCAAGATAGTTCGTGAGTGGTGTAACTGAGAAGGAGAAAAACGATCAAACCTACAAGCCACGGAAGGAGGCAAAAATCGGAAAAAGAACGGAAAGTCGAGCACCGGGGCCTGCTTGAGGAGTCTATGGCAACCTCAACTGTCGTGCAAAGCAACTTCCCCAGCGATGAGGTCCAAGATTCCGACCTTCTGATACAGTCAGGTGCCGCACACCTCTACCTTTGACTTCCGAGAGCTCGAATCCATCCCCAACATTTCGCCGAACCTCCTTGTCTTTTGAGATTGGAGAAACATGGAACCCCTTAGCCAAGGAAGAAAAACTATAGAAAGCGAGTCGAATGTACTGATAGGGGCAAAATAATGCCGAGAACAACCAAAGCAGGCACAGACAGGGGCGGTTGCGCCGCAGCAGCGAGTAGGTTATGGTTAGCCGCCACATCGCAGAACTGATCCGTTGACACTTGGCCAGTCTTGATGTTGCAGTACATTGCGCGGCGCAGTGGGGTCGTACTCTCTTGTACAAGATAGAAACCAGTTTTATTGCAATCATTGACGACGTCCGGTCATGCACCATGTGGCATCCAAGCCACGATCTTATGACTCTTGATCACACAGAAAAGGGCCAAAGAAAGAAATATGCAAAAAGCGACACAGTCGTCTTGTAAGTTCTTCAGAAAAGAATACTCTGCACGAATTCCACCGCCCCAATGCGGACGCCGAATCTAGCTGCTGGGCGGTATTCCTCTCGGCTTGCAAATGACACAGTCACCGGCATCATTCCTCTGGAAGCACACCTCCCACGGCTTATACCCCTGTCAGATCGCAAACCTCACGAGATGCTGCCGTACCGAGGATGTATGTTTACTCACCGGGCAGTCGATGACGGGTACCGGTGCCGGTACCGCGGCGGCCATCGAGACCAGACAAGCAGCGACCAAGACGGAGAAAGAAGCGAATTGCATTTTGAAGGAATTTGGTACGGAAAGGTACTATAAAGAATGAAGTTGAATGAGCGTAAGCTGTAAATGGTAAAAGAGTCCGATGTTGTCGACATGTCAAACTCTTCAGACGGAGGAACACCCAGCTCTTATAGAGTTGCGGGCGCCGGCGGGAATTGCCAAGTTGAACCGAAGCTGGCAAGTCCGAGTCGGGTCTGGAGACGGGGGGTTTCGGTGGACTTGCTACAGCTACAGCACTATTTGACTGCTGTTAGAGAGATGAGTGTCATTTAGATTGACTCGCAACTCTAATGAAAGCTTACCTACATAGTACCTGTCAAGTCGACCCTGATTCTCGCTTGGGAGGTCGGACGTCTCTTGCAGCTCAGCTTGCCATCCTACGAGACTTTTAGCGAGCAGAGTATGGGTATCATGAGATTGGATGTACACCTCATCTACGTGTTCCGAATCGCACTATAGCAGGTGAGGCTTCTGTCGCAGTACGATGAATTCTGTATATGCCAAAGTTCTGTCCTAACATATCCTAAGTCCCGGAGGTATGATGGCGGTCTCGTGGAGTATCTTGCCTTCGAAGCCCTTGTATGCACGTCCACAGACAAACCCGCCTTGTCCTGAACAACAAAGCCACGTTTCAGTCGGTAACTGCGTTTTGAAAGTGATCGTCGCTTAAGATTGGCAAATCCTTGAAAATTCAACAACCACGACTCGTGGGCGAAAGCAGGCAAAGGCTTGGACTCTGGCAACTCGAACAACCCCCGCATCCTCGGGTCTTGGTGTCGATCACGGCCGATCATTTAGCGGTATCCGCGGGAGTTCCGCGTCTTCATCGGCGGGAACTTCAATACCCTCAAAGACTCTCTTTTGAATTCGAGACCTCTCGCGCATACCGTCATTTGCCATAGCAATCAAGTGCCCGGTCGACGGTTGGCACGAGGCGTGGCCAGTGCCGAAATGACCCCAAGCGCGGTTTCACTACTTTCAAGCAGACAACTGATTCAGATTATCATGTGGAGACTCAATAACGAAACGGCGAGATGCTCCGTATTACCTTTGCCGTAGCTGGGATTTCTATCGACTAGAGTTGTCTCTGTCCGTCCTGTTTCCTGAATAGGTAAAGCTACGGCGGTAGCGGCAACACGGCAACGATCAGGATGCCGATTCCACTAGTTGCTCATCAACATCCTGGTTCCACGATCCCTGCAAAGAGTCAACCGCTCTCTTCCAATGTTGCGATGCTCCCCATCGGTGTTTGCCGTCAGCTCTCGTCCTCTCGATTCTTCTGATATTCGACGCGACGCAGAAGCGTGCTACAAGCTCTGGCGATCAACTTGAATCAGAGGGAAGCCAGTTAAAAGCGAGAGTGCATGACGACGATGTGTGATGACACGAAGCTAAACAGCCAAATACACGCGAAAAAATGTACGTCATCAACCAAGGTGACAATAAGGAGATGGCGCGACTAAGATAAATTATCATCAATAACTCTTGCGTTGACAGTCAGACTCCCGTCTCCGGTAATACCCATCTCGAAGCTTGAGAACACGAAGAGAATACATAAGCTTCCACGATTGGAAAGAGTCGTTGAATAGTTTCATAATGCTCGTTTTCTGGCATCTACCTTACATAATATGCCCCATCACGTCACCGACAACCACCAAGTACCTTACAATCCAGCAGCAAGAGTGTAGCCACCGTCAACCGCCAGAGTCTGACCGTTGAGATATTGATTGCAGGCAAAGTACAGCACCGTGGCAGCCATGTCCTCGTCCTTGCCAGGCCGTCCAGCCGGAACCTTGTCCGCGTACTTCTCCTTGGGGATGTCGCTCTTCTGGTCTTCGTCGGCGGGCTTCTTGGTCGTCATTTCAGAGGGGAAAACACCCGGGGCGATCGAGTTGACGCGGATCTTGATGCCGTTGGAGGCAATCTCCTCGGCGAGCATGCGGTTGACGTGAATGGTTGCGGCCTTGGACGCGTTGTATGAGAAGTGGTGCTGCGACTTCTTGATCATGCCCGAGATACTGCTGATGTTGATGATGGTCGAGGACCAGCCGGGGTGGTGCTCGGTGCTCTTCTGCAGCAGGGGCAGGAAGCTCGCGGCGGTATAAAAGACAGCGGCTACATTCGTCTAGTACGTGTCGGTCCAGTCCTCAAAGTTGGAGCTCTCCGAGTCGAAGAGGCTCTTCTTCATGTCGTAGGCGTCGTCGCTCTCCACCTCAATGGGGGAGCTCGACACGCCGGCGTTGTTGACGAGAATGCACAGGCACTTCTCGCGCGACGAAATCTCCTCGACGAGCTTGTTGATGTCTTCCTTCTTGGTCACGTCGGCCTGGATGGAAATGATCTCGCCGGCAATGTTCTTGCCGTACGTCTCGACCGTGTTGTCCAGCTTCTCGCTGTTGCGGGAGGTGATGTAAACCTTTGCACCGTTGGCTGCCAGGGCCTGGGTAGCCATGAGACCAATGCCGGTGCCGCCACCGGTGACGAGGGCGACCTTGCCGGTGAGGTCGAAAAGGTGGGAGCGGGTGAAGAGCTCGTTGCCCTCGGGGCCGGCAGTCTTTTGGGAGGACATTCTGGTTGATGTGTGGGGGTATCTTTGACAGCAAAGAATTGCTGGTCGTGACGTCGTGAGAAATCTGGGTCTGTTTGCGTTGGCGAGCTTGAAATGAGGTCGAAAAAGTGTGGTAACAGGTGAGGGGAGGAGACTGTTATACCTCACGGTCGACCGAAGGCGGGAAGGAGCAGATGCCACAGATGATCTCATAGCTACTTAATGGGGCAAAATTACACCAATCGAGGCAAGTGGTCTTGCAGCAGGCAGGCGCGAGTGTAGGCACTGGCACTTTCTTAAAGCTGCCCGCCTTACCTTATGAGTACTCATGAACAGATCATCGAGATTGAGCTCCATGGTATCGACATACTGAGCTGGAGGGGAAGCTACGCAGTTGTGAGGTGAGAGCCACCGCGGAATGAGGTCAGTCAGCTTCCATGACGACACCCTTCGGCAACCCCTGCGCGTGTCGTACCTGACCACCCCAGGTACTCGATACGTCTGTCTCTGTTTCTTGAAGGGGCATCACTTCCTTTCTCATCCCTTTCCTTATATAATCAAAAGTACTCTGTACTCCGTCTCAGGCTACTTGCATCCGAAGCTCGGCCGCGGAGAGAAAGATCCGCCTGGACGTGCAGCAACTGCAAGTGCGACATCACGAATAGACCGGCCGAGAACTGGAAGCTGCCCTACCGTGCCTGCCCCCTGCCTGCCCTGTACCGGAGCCTGGAGGTGATGAGTTCCATGGTGGTGGGGTCGGCTGAGCTTTCCCCGATTGAGGAAAGAGCTTCTGGTCGTCCACTTCCCCGCCTGTTCAGCCGGACCTGTCACCGAAACCTAACTTGAGCCTCTAGGGTACGTACTTCAACACCATCACCATCATCACCACTACTCCTCGAGGCAGTAGATGGCCCTCTCCCAAGGGAGTCTGTAGATAGTCTAGGTCAGGAACCAAAGAAGGCTTAGTCATGGAAATGTTACTCCAGGAAACTCCACTACAAAAGGTAGCCTCATAAGTACGATGTTCAGCATGCATACACCAACACATTGAAAGACCTGGCTCCTAATGGGTATTTGTTTCTGTACTAGCACAAACCATCGTCACCTCACAGTAATGTGTTGAACCGCAGCCTTCCACTTCTGCTCATCCGTCCTACAAACAGTTAGCATGATCCATTTCATCACAGGCCCAGAGAGAAAACTTACTTGTCAAACTTCAAAATCCTTCCAAGCACAGGCACGAGCTGTTCTCTCAGCTTGTTGTCCTTCTGCTCCAAGAACTGTAGCAGGATAGTCTTCAAGTACAGACTATCCGCGTTTGCAGACGCCGCAGCCCCGGTCCCATTGAGCCCACCAGACCGGCTCGACTCTGCTGAACTACGTCCCGATGTGACGCTTGCGCCCAGCTTGCTCTGCACTGCCTTGAGTTCCTTGTTGACCTTGTCAAATCTCTGCCTCGACTCCTCGAGCAGCCTCCGGAGATCTGACTTTTGCTTCTCCGCGTCGCGAACCTGCTGCTCTGACGCGTCCAACGTCGATCTGAGGTCTGACACGGCCGACCGCATCTCGTTGACCTCGGCCTCGGCCTTCTCCTCAACGGCCTCGAGCTCCTCGCGGCGCTTGCGCCACTCCTTCTCCTTGCGCTCGAGTTCCTCCTTCTCGCCGGATAGTAGCTTGATGTCCCGTTCGAGGTCGCGGATCTTCTGCTTGAGCTCCTCCGTCTCCCTCGTCTTGCGTCGTGCAAGCGTGCTCGACTCGTCTTCGATGCGGTCACGCTCTTCGATGGCCGCCTCCATGCGCGCCCTCATCTCGCGGACCTTGGTGTCGGCCCGCTCGTCAACGTCGGCAAGCAGTCCGCGCATCCTCTCCGCCTCGCGGGATCGCTCAGAGAGGTGCTTCTGAATCTCTGCCAGCTCCTCCTCGAGCGACTCCGACTGCGACCTGGCCTCCTTGAGCTGAATCGTAAGCTCCGCCGTCTGGTCGCGCATGCTGCCTAGTAGACCCTGTGCGTTGGAGTACTGCTGCGTCTTGAGTTCCGCCTCGTCCTGGAGCGAGCGCTTCTCCTTTTGCAGTTTCTCAATCTGCTCCTCGAGCTCTCTGACGCGAGGTCGCAGCTTGTTGGCCTCCTCCTGCACTTGCTGGAGGTCTCTCGCCGACTTCTCCACCTTGGCGCTAAGCTCAACCTTTTCAGCTTCAGACCGGCGCAGGTCGCGTCCGGCAACTCTTTGCGCATCTTCCAAGCGAAGGCGGTTGTTCGACTCAGCCGTGAGCTTCTCCCGAAGCGACTTGATTTCCGTCTCGCGGTCCGTCGCCAGACGCTGCGTTCTGTTGACCTCCGCCTTGAGGTCCTTCTCCTTCTTCTCCAGGTTGCGGAGCTCCGTGTTCTTGGCTGAAAGCTCCTCCTTGGCGGCCTTGAGGGCCACGGAATCTTGGCGCAAGCTCTTCATCTCAGGCTGGGCCTTCTGCAGAACCTCGCGAAGCTCCGTGAGGTCTTTGTAGCGCGTCTGGGCCAGCTGCTGAGCGGCGCCCAGGTCGGATTGCAAAGTCGAAGACTTCATCTTGAGGTCCTCGTACTCGCGCTGCAGGTTATCGAACTCGCTCTGGAGCTTCTCAGTAGCCTTGGCATCGTTCGCCGAGGAGCCCAGTTCCTTCTCCAATTCCTCGATCCTGGCTTGGAGGGCCTTCTTCTCGATCTCGAGGTTCTTGATCTTCTCCTTGGACTCGACATGGCCTTGACCAATGTCGGTCAGCTCGTCACGAAGAGTGTCAATCTCCTCGCGCAAGTCCTCCTCCGTCTTGCGCTGCTTCGTCAGCCTCTCGATTTGCGAGTCCTTCGTCGTGACCTCTTCCTTCAGACGCGCAATCTCCGCCTCTAGTGCTTCCGTGTCAGATTCCTTGGTATCGGCGTCCTTCGACTCCTCGGCAGGTGCGGCATCGACAGATGCGGCGGCGGCACCGGCGGCGGGCGCAGCAGCGCCGCCCTTCTTCTTCTTCTTGTTCTTCTTGCTGTTCTTGGACGCGCCACCAGTAGCAGCAGGCGTCTCCGTCGCAGCAGGCGTTGTCGGTGTAGCAGGAACAGGTTCACTCTGCTTCTCCAGCTTCTTGGTGAGCTCGTCAATCTTCTTCTCGTTCTCGACCTTTTCCTTCTTGATCGATTCAATCTGTCCGTTCAGGGTTGCAATCTTCTTCTCGACCTCGGCCTTGGCAGCTTCCACATTCTTGACGCGTGCCTCTTCCTTGTCTGCGCGAGCATTGGACGCGGTGAGCTTCGACTGAGCCTCCTTGGCGTTCTTGGTCGCTGTCTCGAGTTCACCCTTGAGCTTTGCTTCAATCTCCTTAAGCTGCTTCTGCGAGGCCTCGAGACGGTTGGTCAGCGATTTGATTTCCGTGTTTCTAGCTTCGAGTTGAGTCTCGAGGGAAGTCTTGACTGCAGCGACATCGCGAAGCTCGCCGACCTCCTTGGTCGCCTTCTCGAGGCTCTCGGTCAGACCAGCGCCCGACTCCTTGGCCGAGGCAAGTTCGGTCTTGAGCTCCTCGACCGCCGACTTGAGCTTCACAATCTCCTCCTCCTTGGCGGCCACGTCAGCTTCGTATTTGGGAGCCTCCTCATCGTAGGAGAAGAAGTCGCCAGAGTCGGGCTTCTCTTCGGGCTTCTCTTCGGGCTTCTCGGCATCCTGCGCTTTCTGCTTGGGCGAGAAGATGCCGAGGGCCTGCTGCAGCGGCGACTTGACCGCGGAGGCGTCTTCCTTGGTGTTCGTCGCAGCGTCGACCTGCTCCTTGGCTTCCTCGGCCTTTTCAAGCGCAGCCTCGGGCTTCGCGGTCTTAAGCTCTTCGACCTCTTTCTTGAGCGCCTCAGTCTCCTTCTCGGCGGCTTCCAATTTCTTCTTGAAATCGTCCTTCTCCACAGAGACGCGCTTGTACTCGTCCATGATCATCTGCTCCTTCTGCTTCAAGGAGTTGAGGAACTCGACGAGGGCTTCGGGCTCTCTAATGGATCCAACGCTGGTGTGCTCCTTGAGCACACGCTCGAACGGTTCGATGGAGGTAGCTCGGCCATGGGCGATTCTATACGATCGGAGGAGTTCTAAGACAGTCAGCACCGGCTTAGCCCCAAATCACAGACAGACATACCAGGATAGGTCTTTTCAAGCTTCTCCAGTTTGCGCAGCTTCGTCCGCACCTCAACGGATAGCTCCGCCGTCGCAGGCGCAGCAGCAGCAGGCGCCGCCTCGGCGTCTCCATCCTTCTTCTCTTGCACACTCTGCGCCTCGTCGACCTTCTCCTCCATAGCCGCAGCGGGTTTCGGCGTGCTGGCTCTGCTAGGTTCCTCGTTATCGTCCAGCGCAAAGGCGGCCTCGAACACAGCTGGGTCCGGGTTGTTCGGCGCGTCGGCGCTGAGGTCCTGGCTACCTGTCTTCTTTGGCCGGGGCCGTCGTGCGGGCGACTGGGCGCTTCTAGATGTCCAGCCAGACCGGCGGGGGGTCCCCGAGTCCGGGCTGAGCGTCTTTCGTGCTTGTTCCTGACGGGCCTGTTCCTCCGCGATGGTCCTGTCGATGGTGTTCTTGATCCGCTGTTGAAAGCCCATGATTAGTCACTTCGCGATACTACCCTGAGGTTTCCGCAAACGTGTACGGTTGAGGGAAGAAGAAGACAGGTTATAACACGGGCGAGGAAAGAGGCAGGAGACTTTCCGGCTGGAGACGCACCTGGAACATGTTTGCCGATCAGAGGGATGGATGGGATTACCCTGTGACCATGGATTCGCTTCTATACCAACGGCAGGCGTGGAATCGAAGAACTAAACTAACGACTGGTCGACGATGAGAGGGCGCTGCATTATCGGTTCAGCGGTTCAGCGAAACGTGATCTGGAGCAAGCTGTCGGGTCCAGTGCCAATTCAGTCCCAAGGGAGAGATGGGAGGGCAAGAGGTAACGATGCCGTCAATCCGATTTCCTCAGGGGGGGGAGAGAAAATACTAGAAGAAAAGGAACAAGAACCCCAAAAAGTTTCAGCGTTGGGACGGTTTGGTGGCTCGGGTTGGAGAATCTGAAAGGGACGGACCCTGCGTGCGTGTACCTATGGCTAATAGAAGTGAGATACAGATTGGCGCATGCAATTCAAACAATTCACAGGTGTCCTCACCTCAGTCTCCGGGGGATTGGAGCTCACCTTGGTCGATAGGTACCTTACCAGGCCAATCGCAGCTCGAATGACCTTAGCTGCACGGACTGTGGGGGGGACCTCACCGGCTGTTGACGCGTTGCTTTGTAGAGTACGTACCTGCCTACCGAGAGTGGGCGGGATACCACCAACGTTCTTCAGCCTCACATTAGCCACATGCACAAATTACTGCAGATGCCACCTGCATATGATATTCTGACAACCATAGATGCAATGAGTTGGTTAACGAATTTTATACAATTGTCCCTGCTTACTTTGACCAACACGTTTACAGTCATAGGCTCATAGACCCAGAAAGACAAGAGGAATACATCGAAGCAAAGTCATAATGCTGGTTTTCTAATTTTGGGAAACTCCGGTGTAGAGCCGCCTTCGTTGTTCCATTGTCATCATCACTTTCCACCCTTGCCCTTGCGCTTCTTCGCCGACGCGCCTCCCTGAGTACCCGTAGTCTTGGCGTCGGACACCAGGGCCTCGCCGACATCCTCCGATTTGACCTCGACGCTAGCGTCGCTCTCATCGGAGCTCTTGAAATCCTCGCCAACAGGCACTTCGTTGGCCTCACTGCGGGCGCCGAGGACCTCCTGCAAGATACGCTGCCCCTCGTCCATCTCGCCATTCTTATCGCCGCAGCCCATGCACCTCCACGTACCAAGTTCCGAAAGCGACTTGGTTCCGGGAGGTGCCTGCCCGTTGACAAGACGGCAATGCGCGCAGATGAGAGCAATCCTGTTCTTCGTTGCGGTCTCGTCCTCTCCCAAGAGGAGATCCATGATGCGGTCGTACCAGTGCGACGAACCGCCATCAACCTGCGCGAATTGCTGCGACTGGGGCGGCGGAGGAGGAGGCTGGTGTCCGGCGCCGTACGCGTTGGGAGCAAACTCCTCCGTCGGTTCAAGGCTGGGAGATGGGTGCTGACGTGGCGGCTGCTGCCGCTGGAAGTCGGGAGAGGGAACACCGGAACCTGGACGCTGAATGTTGGCCGTAGGCGGCGGTGGCAGGTTTGTGCGACCTCCCTCGTGCTGTGGCTTCGGAGCCTGCTGCCGCGGCTTCTTTCCCTCATCGCCTAAAGTCTGCTTCTTGCCCTTGCCCTTGCCGTCGCCGCCGCCATACTTCTCCAAGAGCTGGAGGGTCGTGTCGTATTTTGTGGCGTCCTTGAGCTTCTGGATTGTCTTGGCCCGGTCGGCCTGTTGCTCCTTCAAACGGTTCGAGAGCTTATCGATCCGGTAGTTGAAGAGTGCGGTGACTGTCGTTCTCGTGAGGTAAATGCTACACTCTGTCAGTATCCAGCTATGCGCAAACGAGACAGAAAATCTTACAAGATCGGACCTCCGGCCACGCCGGTCCACTCCCAAACTCCCATCCAATTCCAACCCACGACCATGAAGATTACAATCGAGTAGACGAGGTAAGCGAAGGCGAGGTACAGAGACCACAGGACCCTGACGCGCCTGGATGTAGCGCGCGCATTGTCCAGGCTAGCCTGTGTGTCGGTGATTTTCGCCGACAGGGCGGACAGCGTCTTTTCGAAGGAGGCGGGAGAGGAGTCCTCTCGCTGTTGATCGGTCAGTCATGTTCATTCCTTGAGCAATTGCAGCTCGAAGGAGATGATTCGGCGCAAACATACCGCCCAAGGCCAAAAGGACACCATGACGAAGAGCGATGCGACCACGTGCACGTTTTCAGATGGGCATTTCCTCAGCTGTCAAGCTATAAGACGTCGAAGGAAACAAGGCGGAAGGAAAGAGTCAATGGTGATGCGCACCGAGGCGCAAGCTTGTAAATAATAGATGGGAATAGCCAGCAGGCTGGCGGCGACGGAAAGAGTAATCTGAATATCGTAGTTAGGAGAGGCAAAGGAGCGGAGGGGTTGTCGGCAGATCAAAATGTGGAGGAGCTTCTGGAAGCAAGCTGTCTGCCAGGAAACTAGAGGCACGGTGTAGCTGGCGAAAATGGCAATGACACCTCAGGTAGGTCAACTGCCAGCTGGAGCTCTCATGACGCAGCAGGCCGTCACTGCCAGCGCACCTTCAGCCTGCCAGGCTGCAGCTGCAGCGCTAGTTAAACCTGAGCCAAGGGGGATGACCCTTCTAAACGGCAGCTGGCCCAAGCTTCTTAACGCCATACCTAGGTAAGGTAGTTATAGCCAAGGTGCAGCTCCCGATCCTACCTTGTAGGTGCCTAAGCTGCATCGTTAGCGCCCACCTACAATCGATAGCTCCAGTCTCTTTGAGCCTCGCGGGTACTCACCGGCTTCACCTCGGAGGCATAGCGAGCTTCACCGAGATCTACAAGTTACTGCCCACTGAAGTCAACGTGGACTGCAGCTGTAAAGGAAACCCGGAATCATCCCTCCAGAGATAAACGGGATTAGCTCGGTCTCGAGGAACGAGGATCTCAGTGAAGCAGCTAATACTAGACTATCAGATGGCCGAAGGAATTTGGTAAGCGAACGCATCACATCATGATTGCTCGCAGAAAGCCATCCGCCAGCAACAACTAGCATCCATCAAAGACTACTATATGAAATACTTCTTTGATGCTATCTAGCATATGATCTACGGCTACTGACTAAGTTGGGAGGAGGAACTCCTCGCTGCGAATGCAATACCCAGCTATGGTTTCCCCTGATCAGAGTCGACCAAAGTCCAGCTCTGAGCCCTCGTCTCCAGGTCCACAACCGCAACGAACTCTTTCAACAGCTGCAGCATCTCCTCGGTGCAGAACACCCTTACTTTTGCCTCGTTGCTCATTCTGCGGAGCCTCTCGCGCATGGCGCAGACGGCGTCCAGTTCACTCTCCTCCGGCTCGCCCACGGCGGCCTTCAGGATGCAGTCGACCCTCTCCCGGATGATCCAACCAACGTCCTCCGAGATCGTGGCCAGCACCTCGTTGCGCACCTCGTCCGCGAACCCGGCCCGCTCGAACTCAAAGTTGTCCTGGACGCTCTGCATGACCATGGCCTTGATCTCCGCAGTCTGCTGGTGGCGCAGAATCTCGGGGCTGGAGAAGGCCGCGTTGAGCATGCGGACGTCGCCCTCCGTGTCGAAGCTGCGCCTGGACTGCGAAGACGAGGGCGTGGTCTCGACCTCTACGACGCGGAGTTTGGAGACGACCGTGCCATTCTCGGGGGTCTTGAACCCGGAGGACGATGGGGTGGATGCGGGCAGCGGAGGCGAGTCAGGGCGTCGGCGCGGGTTCGGTGTCGGGGTGGTGGGCGGAGAGACAGACGCTGGTTCTTGTTCGAGGTCCGCCAAGCTGTAGGCCGAGGAGCGAGGGGCGAAGAAGCGGCGAGCGGAGAAAGGGGGGAGGGTTTTACTTATCTTCCTACAATGACCGGGGTCATAGAAGGGTTTCTCGGGTGTTATTGGCGATTCACGTTTGATCATTTGATCGACGGATGGCAACGGACGTGCCTCCGGGCTGGGAGTCTCGGGATTCGACATGTTGCGTATGTTGGACGTTGATGCCGACTTCAACTCGTACTTTCAATTGACTTGTGATTGAAGAGCGTCTCATGATGGCAGGTATTTCTTGCATCCACTTGAATGCTAAATAGTTCTTCGTCCCGTTTGCTTGAAGGGTCTTGACTACGAAATACTCATCGTGAGTGTTGCGGAATGCCCAGTCACAACCAAACTCTCGTCGATGAGTGACACCAGAGGCAGCCGAGCACTTCGGGCTGGGCCCTGCGTCTTTGGTGCAAATTGGGTCTTGACACCAACAGTTCGGAACGATACGAACAAGTCGGACTCAGAGGCAGCCTTTCCACCCAGGCTCAGAGCATCACTTGATCCACTCGGTGTGTTTCCGCAGCTGCAGCGCGACAATCACGACATGGACAGTCACGACATGGACAGTCCATCAGTCGGTTTAGTGTGCCGACACCACGTCATTGACTACCCGTGGGGCAGATCATCGAGCTGCATGCTCTGAGTCGTTGATCGTGGTCGTGGAGTTTTAAATTCTGGCGCCGAGAAGACCTACACCACCTAGGCGCGGAGCGTCTCTTCACAGGTTCCGCGGCTGCGACAAGCGAAACAACGATGCTTTCGGATAAGCAAACAACCGGATCATGGCCGCGAGTCGAATCCTTGACTCCAGCCTCGCGGATGTGCCAACCAGGAGCACATCCTCTGACGGGACGAACGCCGACTTCGGACTGAGGATGACAACGTCCCCGAAAGTCCCGAAAGGCTCATATCAGACAAACATCCGGCTAAGTTGCTGCAGGGACCACGCCCAGTGCACTGCACTCAACGCAGGGCCCAGGCCGCTGTAATCCTGCAGGCAAAGGGCAAAGAGGCGAAGGGCCCCCGTCAGGTGGTGTGACCTCTCGTTGGCCGCCATTCAGTATGCAAGTATGCAAATCGAATGTAAGTCGTTGCGATTTTGGGTAAGTATCTCGCGCGCCGGACATGAGATCCGGGCGGGAAATGGGCGAGCAATCCAGCACTGAGTATCCATGCGCTGTACTATGGACAATTCATGATTCCTTTTTTGTCTTGTCCCAAGCCTGGGCTCTGGACCCTCGTCATGGACCCTCGTCATGATGTTTGGCAGAGGTCAACCGTGGAGAAGTTTCGGGTTGGGTACCAGGCAAACGGCGAATTGCAGGTCGGGATTTGAAGTTCTTGCAGGTCTGGCCGCGCGTTGGGATTAACAGTACAGCCGGGAACAGGTGTCATGCATTTTGATCAACGCAATCTCCTCCTGGAAGCGGCAGGTCAGCAGAAGAACAGGCATTGTAACTTGGGCCAGGCCTCTTCTGACGCTCGAGGTTCCAGACGAAAAGGACGGTAGCTCCGCGACAGACCTACGGCAAGTTTGCTGCTACCTGATGTCGCCGCCAGGTGAAAAATGTCAGTATTCGCAAATCTGTTCACGCCGAGGTCCTTTTGACGGCAGCGCCTAGACCGGGCCGGGGGGAGGTGCAATTGATTTGCAGATTTGCATTGCAGACTTGCATCCGGCCGCGCTGGAGCTGAACCATAGTTGCAGTTGACGGGCTGAATTGGACTGGAGGTGAGGAGCAAATGATAAAGGAGGGTGAATGGCGGGGATGTGCAGGGACAGGGAGGGAACCGTATTAATCCGCCGTCGATCACCACCCTGTGAAGGATAGGCATGAGGTAAGGAGCGTCGAATACAATTCGCAAACAAGCGCGATCGAGATGTGTAGGAGCAAAGATGTTGCTCGTGGGAAGCTGATGTTTGTTGAAAATGTCACCCATCTGGAGTTTCGCTGCCATCTGTCTGTCACTTCATCCACCCACACCGAGATACGGAGTACTAGCCCCAGAGAGAGCGTGTCGTGCTGTATCGTATACCAGCACATGTGAATATGAGTGCCGATCGGCCATAGGGGAGGGATGGATGGCGTCATCGGAAAAAGACAGACAGTGGCTGTCGTCTGGCAGGCGGTATGCCACCGGAGAAGAGAAAAAGACGAAGCAAAAACGAAAATAAAGAAAAGAATGGAGATACCATCAAAAAAGCATCGAAAATGGATCGAGCACTGCGTAGACGACCACATGGAAATTTGAGAAGGAGCATGGGAACAGTCGGGGGTGTGACTTGCAGGAAGGAGTCGGAACAACTGACCAAAGTCACTCCGCTGCAATTCCAGTACTGAGGTGTACTTGACTTCCACCATCCTATAGACCCACTTACTCCCTGCCGATTGGTCATGGGTGGGGCTGGCGCTCGTTCGATTCGGCGGCCTGATGGGCTGAGAGAGGAGAAACGTCTTGGACATTCGACGTTGCAGCAGAATCAGCCCACCTTGACTCGTTCTCGAACCAACATTGCTACCGTCTGCTTTACTCTAACAGATACCGATACGGATACCTTGCCATCGTATCTCTACGCAGTACGACCTGCATACGCCTCCATCTTCGTCGTCGCCCCTAGCAGTCAGAGAGAGAGGGAGGGGGAGAGAGAGACAGCTACGACTTATCGACTCCGAACACGGCATTCTACGCCAAAGAATCTCCGGCCACCATCTTTTGCCCAGTCCAGGGAACACATGGTCGTGTCCATGATCCCGATGGAAAACTCTGTCGTCCGAATGCCCATTTCGCTTCCAACGATCTATCATGTCGACATTCGATTCACAGTCCCTACGGATTCTCGCTTGTTTTTTTTTTTCTGAATCCTACAGAGATCCTCGCCTGTCCATTTGAGGCCTGAACCACATGCGAAGTACAAGTACTGCATGTGCCATGTACACGACGTGCGCGACGTACACACCACACAGACGGCCGTGGGCATTATAGTGGCCAGGGAGGAAGGAGATCCTTCGGCTCCGTGTTTCTCGGCAACCTCGGCGCTGTCAAAGTCTGGTCAAGCCTGCAAAGCCCCGAAAAGAGACAGACACCCAGGCGCACTAGCGACCGGCCACTCGGGTCTGCCCGCAGAGCACATCACCACCGTGGGCACATGACTGGAATGGCCTCTTGACGATGTCAGTCGTGCCATCTACGGCATGGCGGCCTCTAACTAGGGATGACCTCTCTACGGCTTCGAGAACTTGGTCGGATCCTTGTCCTGCCAGGGAAGTGGGATGGATCCTCATGTGGGAAATGCGAGCTTGGGGTGGGAGGGATGGGACCCTGGAGATCTCGATCGCATTCTGTCTGCCCGCCAGCCCACCTGTCAAACCGTTGCCAATACCCCAGTACTCCCGGAAGGGATTGCTCGACATTATGCAGCATTAGCGGGAGGCGTTCTCGTCGCCCTGCCATGACACCGACAACGAGGGCATCAACAAGAAACAGCACAGATCTTCGCCAAGCAAGGCACGACAACTGTCGACGTATGCGGGAGCCCACACTTGACAGCCCATCCATCTGCACGTCAAGACACCCCTCGATGCTTTCCTTCGACAACACTGTGTGATGTGTATCTCAATCTGTCTTCACCGGCCCCATTCGCCAATTCGGGAGTTTTTGACACCTCATTTTTCCTTGACGCCGTCACCAGACCCATCACACGCGCGCCATCTTGCTCCATGGCAACCGTATCTTGGTTGAGGCCCTGGGCAATGAGGATCTCGCGCGGGTTGCGCTTGGAAGGACCCCGAAAAGGAACCAAAACGGATTGATGCAGTGAGTGCATGGCACTTTTCAAAAAATGACACGAGCTTGAAGCCATGAACCAAGCTCTATGCCGCAACCAAGGACTTGTCGTTTCTGAGAGTTGAAACAAAGCTCGTCGGCAGAGCCCCGTGGCCAGATTGACTGCACGACCATGACGGCGTCACACTGCACATGAGGACACACAATGGCGACGAAGCGCTCGCCTCCGACGGCCCATGGCCTCATCTACCCATATCGCAAATCGCCCTGCTCTGCTCGCTACTTTCCAATGGGCCCTAAACCAGGACGCAAAGTTGGCAGCGCGGCTGCTCTATTCCCGCCAAGGTCCCGAAAGGCCCCTCCATCGTTCTATTCTCTTTCCATCTCGTCGTGTCCCGTTCCGGGATTTGCCCACGCGCCCCTGTCCCTGTCGGGCGGATGTTAGTCTTACTCATGCTCGCTTTCTTTTCCGAAGGCACTGCGTTATCCAGCCTTTTGCGACGAATTGCAGTTGTACTCTGTACTTTCTGCGAATACCTTCCGTATAGAGAGAGAGAGAGAGAGAGAGAGAGAGAGAGGTGCAGCTACTCGACAAATCGCATTTTGCCTCGCAGCTGGCCATGGAATATTACTTTTACACAAAATCACCACGTCCATGCATAGGTAGCAGAAGATCACACACCATCGAGACTTTTCGTCCACCAAGAATCTCCACTGCCGCATGCACAGCACACGCACGAAGCAGCTCCCGCGGTGAGGGTGGCCACCCGGTGGCCCTATGTCATCCCTGATCCTGGGAAAACACCACGATACCATGGCTGAAGCGGACAGAGACACTCTGTGAGGATACAAAGTACATACGTACGGAGAGTTGCCGCTGGACGCAGGTCTCTTTACGTATACGGTCCTACCATGTGTGAGCATGTGGTGTACACCCACACACGCACACGCACGCATGCTGTTCATCCCTACCAGGCACAGGCACAGGCACGAGGACGCCGTTGTCCGCCGACGTCTCAGGCCGACTCTCTCGGGGATCCTCCCTCGTGCAGATGTCAAAGAGACTCTCCACAGCACATCTTATGTCAATCATCAGTCTTTCCACCGTCGGTTCCGTCCGCCCGCACCACCCGTGAACCCAAACCCCGGCACAGTCTGCTCGAGGGCTTGCCGGGTCGTCGTTTTGTCGTCTCCTGGCATGGCGTAGGCTGGACCTGGGACCAACCGTTGTTTTCCTCTCCCGTCACATTCGTCCCCTTGCGGCCTTGGGCGTACCAACCCGTGCTCATGGTCTCGTCGTATGACGAACCGGTCCATCGCCAGTTTGTTCGCCGTTCCAACCCGCGCCCGCCTAATCATCTCCTCCAATTCTCGTCGCAGAGTGCCCAAGGCCCACCCTACCCGCGGAGCTCTACCCCGGCTCGCCCTGGGCCTTGTCCATCCCGTAGGAGATGGAGACTTGGCCGTCTCCGGCTACATTGTTTTCGGAATTGCGACTCCCAAGTATAATAGCTTTGCCCTCCGTCTTGTTGTCTCCCCACCAGTCCATACTCGAACCATCACCATCGGCCTCGACTCAGATTAACATCAAACACACATCGGCACTTCTCAGACATATCTGACGTTGATCCCATCCACTCCGAAGAGTAACGCCACCACGTCCCTCTCCATTGTCTCAAGCCACTCGACAGCCCATAGCCATTACACCCTGGACCAAACCGTTCCACGAACAGCAACACCATGGCCCAACAACAGACTTTTGATTACTATCAAGTACCTCAGATGCCCCAATCAATAGAAATGGTCAGTCTCATCAGCGCCAGTCCCATCTGGGAATAACCTCATTTTTCGCCTCCCTAACACACATACAGAGCCCTCCTGAGCTATCTCCTCTCTCATTCTACGACACCCAGGCCGACTTCAGCGCCGATTCGGCTCCATCTCGCGGCTCTCCCGTCTCTCCCGTCTTTCCCGCGTCTTCCTTTGCTCTGCCGACCGGCAACGACTGGCCGGCCTACTTTGAAAAGCCCACGCTCTCCCCGGATCTTGACGTCTTCTACGGCGAGGCCTTTGGCAGCCCAATGTCCTTCCTTTCCTCGCAGAACCTCGCTCTCAGCCCGACCGCGAACCCCGTCGACCTCTTGTCCGACGCCGTCGCCTTCGGCCGTGAGGGCATCAACGACACCCAACCCCTGTTTCAGACCGTCGACGCACCCGCTTCTCGCCCGCAACCCCAGGTTCAGACCCGAGTCCAGGCCCAGGCCCAGGCCCAGGCCCAGCCCCAAAAGATGTCGCCGAGAGTCGCCAGACCCGCGGTTCCGGTGACGAGATCCACCCCTGCCGTCGCTCCGCAAAGACAGTCCCCCCGCGCAGACCTCAAGCGCAAGTCCTCGGCCTCGTCATCGTCGTCTTCCCGCTCCGCCTCGCCCGAGCCGCCGGCCCGCCGCACAAAACACTCGGAGCCGTCCAAGAACCCGCACAACATGATCGAGAAGCGCTACCGCGTAAACATCAACGAGAAGATCATGGCACTCCGCGATGCCGTGCCGTCTTTGCGCTGCGTCGTCCAACAAACGGAGAACCCGCAGGCCGCGGCCGAGAGCGACGAGACCTTTGACGTGGTCGAGGAGCTTGGCGGCCTGATGCCCGCACGGAAACTCAACAAGGCCACCATTCTGAGCAAAGCAACCGAGTACATCACACACCTCGAAAAGAAGAACGGCGCCCTGTGGAAGGAGAATCAGGAGCTTGAGAAGCGTCTCGCCGAGGCCACCCGGTGGAGGGCGAGCCAGGAGGACGACAATAACCAGTTCTGGTCATGAGACCTTGTAGCTTTAACTTGTTGATATCATGGCCTGGACGACGGAGTTTAGAGACAAGGGTTGGCGGGAATTGTGCACTTGGCGTTGCGGGCATTTGCAAAAGGGCGATGAAAACTGTATACCACGATGGCTGAATTGCATCAACATCAAAGTCATTTTTGGACAAGAACTCGAAGAGACATGGAGCATGGATGCATCCGCTGGCAAAGAAGAAGGATACCACTTTGGATTTCAAGTCGGGCTTCCATAGAGACTACAACTCCCCGCTCTGCTTCTCCTGAAGATGCGGATAATGAACTGATGTTACTGTTCAACCTTTCTTCGAGTCTGTGGTGTTTTTTGTTTCGTATGACAGTAAGAAATGCGGCAATAATTGGGAAAAGGAATTTCAGCCTGCTTTTGAACCATCCTGCAGCCCACTCCATCACAAAGTTTCTAGCAAGCAAGTCAAGCATAAGAATAAAAAGACAGGAAATAGCTGCTGACCAGAGGCCTCGGAGCACCCCCAATGTCAAAACAATATGCCGGGTCCGTCGATAGCCATTGACATGGAACTGGACCGCGTCTCTGATTCCGGGTCAGGTACCCCAGCATATGCTGTCATGAGACGCCAAAAAAGACAAAAGTGGTCTCACGACAGCCTCATCGCCAACATTCCCACCAGCACTGCTTTTGTGTACCAAACTCCAATACCACCCGCCTCTCCCATCCGCTCCTGAAAAATAAACACCAACACAGTCTTCTTCCCGTACCTTCACCTCCCCCACCCGCTCATCCCTCAGTACCGATACGCACCGCCAGACAGTTCCCCAGCAGTGAAACCCTCACCGACCTTGACAAACCCAAACCTCCCCGCGCGCTGCTCAAAAGACTCGGCGGCAGCCGCGTTTCCCCGCCTCCCCTCCGCCGGGTTCAAGAGCCACGGCGCAACGCAACACGGGCCCTGGCACATGAGATCGTGGCCTTCGTTCCCGCGGCGTTCAACCTCCTCATACTCCTCCTCCTCCTCCTCCTGCTGTTGTTGTTGACGAGGCTCTTCATCCGCAAACCGCACGCGGGGGACCTCGCGTCCGCGGTCCCAGCGGGAAACGCGACGCGGGAGGTCGTAGTTCTCGACTCGGCGGGGTTCCAGCAGCGCGGGGGGGTTGGCGATGTAGCGTTCGGCGTAGAGGAGGCGGTCGCGCTGGGCGGTGGCGGTGGCGGTTGTGTGCTCGAGAGCGCCGCGGCGGGTGGGGGATACGTCGATTACGCGGCGGGACTGGATGATTTCGACGCGGGAGGGGGAGGGGTGCTGGCGGCGGTGGTGGAAGAAGGACGGGGAGGAGGAAGAGGTTTTGGTTCTGGTCCGGACGCGGACGTTGGAGTTGGAGTCGATGGTGCAGGTTATCTTGAGGTTCGGGTTGGAGATTTGGTAGGTTGTGGATCGGGGGTGGGAGGTGTTTGCGGTGTGGGAGATGAACATTCCGGCGGTTACTGTGGTGGGATGGACTTTGAAGATTTGTAGAATGAAGAGGTGAATATGATATTGAGGTTGCGTGGTGTAGATGTTGGTTGTCTGTAGAGGTTGGCTGTGTGTGAGCTTTGTGTCACGATGGTTACAGGTGAGGGAGAAGAAACAACATCGTCAGACCAGAGATCAGTCTGGCTTATAACGTTTCTCAAACTTCTGGACTTGGGTCATGGCCATGGTAAACGCGGAGAGCAACGTTGCCCATGATGCGGCGTGCAGACCGGTGTAGGCAGCGTGTACGACGATGCCAGTCCACCGCAAAACGGCGTGGGGGTCCCTGAGGTCACGACCTCTCCCCCAAAGTGTCGACGCCGAGCGAACCAAAAAGGGCCTTCTGACCGAAAGCTGGCTGCTCGGGTGCCCCCGTCCAGGTGCGAGGCGACCATGCGAGGTTGGTTCTGTTGGGCCACCGGGTCGAAGCGCGGGATGTAGTCTGGCGGGGTTAGGCTACTCACCGCTTGGCAGAGGGCAAGTTTGCTCGCACGACTTGCTCCAAGGGATGGATTTGCGTGGCTGGAGATGGGATGAACAGAGTGCGGTGAAGTGGCTGGACCGAGGAGAGGTTGCACCGGCCGGCAGGCCTTGGTAGGACGAGAGGAGTTGGCAAGTGGGAAGCCGTGTTTCTGCCCTTCCGAGGAGGAGAGTTGACGCAGGGGGATGTGAAGGTCGGGTGGCCTTCGTGGCTGAGCATGAGTTGTAGGACGTGGTTGAGCCAGATGGCGAGGCAGACTTGACTTCAGTGTTGGGAGAGACTTTTGGCTTCTTTGACAGTTTCGAGGGTTGGGTTCTACATGGTGATACTGAATAGGCATACAGAATGACCGTTCCAGCGCTTCAATTCCAATGCTTGAAGGATGTGGTAATGGTGTCACTTGGTCAGATCAAAGGCGCCGTCAAGGCACTCAGCTGCCTGTCATATCGAAGGTTTGCTTCCCGATGATGGGGTGTGGTGGTGTAACCACTTCAAGGCAGTAACTGCAGAGAGAACGAGGAGGCAACCAGCCGTTGGTTCGCATCGAGTTCGCATAGAGTATCCAAGTTTGCTGCCTACACCAGCAAGCACTCGGTCTCTCGACCTCATCAAGTGTTTCTGTTCCTGTTCCTGTACATGTTTGAGGATGAATAGTCAGACCAAAAGTCTTATTCTGCAAGTTATAAACTCTTCTCGTCTCGTCACATACCTAGGTACTGTCAAAACATTAGGTCTGGCGTTGACTACTATCTCTCTTCAAACTGCATGAACCCGAGAGGTAGAGGGAAATTTCCCACCTGCGCATTAGCTACGCCCTCCCTGACCACACTGAAACCCACATCATCTCTCCACTGCGGTCGTTCCGAGAATAATTGTCTGCGTCCAGTCAACTTGCGCCAGGTACCTACCACAACCATCGCAATGATGGCGAACGCAGCAGCGAAGGGGAGTACACCCACCATGACCGTCATGATGAACGGGATCATGACAAGGGCCCACATCAAGAAGGTAACGTTGGCAATGTAGGACCGGACGGAGACGAGGAAGGACGCCCAGCCCTGCCACGCTTCCAAGACCCCCCACACCGCGCATAGTGGTAGGAATAGTAAAGGCGGGATGATGTAGACCGCATGAGAAATGTGGCTGAGCTGGCTCGGGAGGACGGGCATCATTCCCGTGCAGACCAGAACCGTCAGGCTGGCGGCTGTGGCGAGGAGCTCGGCGGGGAGGCTGTAGTCTTGTTGTTCGGCACCATCCATCTTGAACTATCGATGTTGTTTTAGAATGTCGAGATGTATGGGTTCTATAAGGTCAATCGCGGCGTTTTAGCTGTTGGTATTTTCTGGTAGGTTTCATCGATGGGTCGAGGGTATATAAAGCTGGCTTATACTCTCGAGTCCTGCCTCTGACAACTGGTTGATGAACAATGGCATTGTATAGATCAAGGGTGAGGGCTGTTCTCAATCGATCTAATTGTTCTCGACACCAAGCTGATGGGCCTCAACGTCTTTGTTTGGTGCTTCGATATAAGTGGACAAGGACAATGAGAATAATGAAGAGTAAGAAAGAGTAATAAAGACGAGGATGAATGATAGATGAGGAAGGATAGGGTGTCGATTTTTGCAGATATCAGAGAAGAGATCTTGTAAAGAATCTCCTACGTTGTTCTTTTAATGAATATAATATGTTCTCTCTTCTGTCAGAAAGCCAAAATTGTCAGACAACTGGAAAAGAAGCAAATTTCAGTAGAGAGGGCTTGTACTCTCCAATTTTTAATACTATTACGTCTGTTAGTCCAATCATTAGGCAAGAGGAGACACATTAAATACAACAACTGTCATCAGATAGATTCATATACGGTTTGATTACTCTGGTGGTGCTAATGAGGCAAGATAGCCAAGCCTCACCACATACTGGCAAGGTATTACTATTCTAGCTCGAAGGATGGCTCACTGTCCGTCCAGAAACTTAGAGTATATGGACCTGCATTCCAAATGACCAGAGTAAAGTTCCACATCCAGAATCCACCGAGGACCACGTATCTTTTGAAGACCATTGATGATCTCACTGAAATCTTCCATATTCTTCACCTGCCTGGGTTTCCAGCAAGAAGAAGGTCAAGGCGACGAGCTCGTGGATGCTCCTAAAGAGGCTCTTGCTCGTGGCGGAGAAGAAGCGCGAGGTTTCGGACTTCTTGTGGCAGATGTAATGGGTCTTGGATGGTTCTCACTTTGGGATACGACATGGGGACCTCTGTATTGTCACGACGCGTATTAGGTAGCCGGCCATCAACCTGAGCAGACTCTTTGCGATATCTTTGACATGCCCCTGGACCTGTTCTCTCGTGCCAACATCTTGATCAGAAGCCTACTTCTCGTCGAGTCTATCACGGTACGTTAGCATCTCAGTCACACCACCTCACGATAGGAATACTCACATGTCCCTAGCAAAAACACCTCGAGCCGCGGTAGACTCATAAGCCGGGTCGACGACGACGTAGTCCCGAACAATGGCCGACCCGTTACGCAGCGCGGCAACTTGCTCATCCGTACACGAGCCCGCATCGAGAATGTAGCAAAAGTCCTCGTACTGCGGCGGAACCTCGCTCCGGATCGCAAACGTGTCGGCCGGCCCCCGCGTGCTGTACGTCGCGTTCCCTGCGGCCGCGGTATCGATCCGCCCCGTCGCGATGTCGCGGTTGAACAGCGCCCTGTTGAAGATGCGATACGCCGACTCGGGCTGGTACGACGGCACCGCGTGGCCGGCCTGGTAGACCCTGACGAAGGACAGGTTGCCAAACTGCCTCACCTGGCCGCCGTCGTACGTGCTGTTCGTCCGTAGCGGTTCGTAGCCCGCCGCGGCGAAATTCTCCTGCCGGGCCCACGGGATCGCGAGCGATACGTTCTCGCCGCCGATCCAGTTGCACGCGAAGTCGCGGTCGCCGTACACGAGGGACACCTTGATGCGGCTGTGCAGGAGGGAGGCGATGTCCTCGATCCAGCCGGGGCGGGGGTAGTCGCCGATACTGCGGAACGCACCCGACGACGCGGCGGAGCTTCCGGTCCAGTTTAGAGGCACGCCGAGCGCGACCTGGACCCAGGGCTGGTTGAGGAAGCCCGGGGTGAAGGGCGGCGGGAAGAGGGTGGGATCGACCTGGGTGACGTCGTAGTAGTCGCGGCCGGAGATGTCGAGGTACGGGTCGCGCACGTTGTTGGTGCAAAAGGTCTCGGCTCGCTGGCAGATGCGGTTGACTGTCGCGTTGGTGCCGATATCCTCGGGGTCGTATGCCGCGGCAACCTCTCGACAGGCGTCGATCTGGTCGCGGCAGCCGCCGGTGCGGTGGTACGCGTCGAGCATGCCTTTGTAGACGGTTTCGTTGACCGTTTCGATTCCGTAGGTGTTGTTGAAGGCCATTTCTGCATACGAGGGCCACTGGACCTGGCGGTCGATGCACCCGTTGACGATCAACAGGGTATCCAGGTTGAGAATGTACTTCTCGCCCTCGGTGCCGTTCCACGTGCCGTTCCGGATCTTCTCATTCTGCTCCTGAAAGTACGTGGCAAAGGCCGGACCGTAGCGTCCTCCGTACGACTGCGTCGCGATGCTGATGCGGTCGTCGTTGGGGTGGTAGCCGGGGAACTCCTGGAACCACACCTGCGAGAAGTGCCACAGCGCGATGGCGGCGTTGCGGCTGCCGAAGCTCGTCGTGTTGGGATTCCCGCTGGTGTATGTGCCCGTGTTGAACGTGACGTTCTGTTCGGGGATGGGACTGGACGCGTTGAGCGTCTGCACGCCGCCCAAGAGGTCCCTGGTGACGTTGCGCAGGGTGTCGTACGAGAAGCCGACCTGCACGGGTTGGTCGACGTAGAGCATGTTGACTGGGGAGGGTGAGATTCGGGACGGGAGAGCACGGAGATGGAAGGGGGCTTACCTTTGTTGTTCCAGGACCACTCGCTGGGACGGGTCGAGTTGGAATCCTCGTTGATGTAGCAGGGTCCGTTTTCGTTGAAGAGTCCCCCCATCGAGGAGCTGCCGGGACCGCCGTTCATCCAGATGGAGAGCGGTGCATTCTCGGGGTCGTGCTTGGCCTCGAAGAACCAGAAGAAGGTGTTGATGGGGTAGTCTTGCTCCTGGCCGACGCCCTCGAGAGTTCCAGGTGGGAGATGGATGTAGCCGGCGTACGACTTGACTCCTTCGGTGGTCTCGCAGATGTGAGGCTGGAAGGTCAGTCTCAGACGTCAGATATTCGCGTGGCGTCGACGCACCTCTTTGTAGCTTATCGTTATGCTGGCATCGAACTTGGACTTCAGCACCGTCACTCCCTCAGGAGTCGGAGGGAACTGGGCAAGGCATGGTCCCAGGACAGCAGCACCGAAAGCGAATGATGGAAGAAACGACCGCATGGTGCTACCTGGGTGCAGACAGACAGTTTATGAGAAGGTGAATTGAGGCCGACAGAGGCTTGACTTCAAGACACACACAGACGAGAGGGGCACAATACAATATATCTTCCAACAAATGTCCCGCCCATGTGTATTTGACCTTCCTACTTGGGGTTCCCAGATCATCATCACTCGCTGTCTGCTTGGGCTCAGATTCAATGGTTACAACGCCAAGATGGTCGTATCAAGATCTCCCGGCCACCGACTGTATTTCATCTGCCGTCGAGCGCAAGCTGCAGGCGATGAGTGCGGGGTTCAATGGTGTTTTTTTTATCTTTCGCATCAGACGACGAATTGACCAATGACCTGTTACTCTTGGTCGTTTGTTTCCGCTTCCAACGCACCACTGGGGAGCAAAAGGTCCTGATTCTGGTGAGGTCTCTGTCAAATCGGCAGCATGCGTCATTCCAGGTCGGCCAATGACGGTGAAATACCCGGTTCTTCTCGGAGTTGTGCCACTGTGCCCTGGCAGCTTCTTTATTCTGATTCAAAACTTTCAGGCGTCCTGGCAGGCGATGGCTCATGGCCTGGCTTGAGGCATCGGCTTCTGGTTCAGCTTTGCACATGAAATCTTGGGGAAATCGATATTAAATGAGGCATAGAGCAATGTTGACTAGACACATCTGCTAACTAACCAGTCTTGAACAGAATAAAGGAGACGACCTGGATTCGATATGGTAGTCAAATACCAGACAAAGTAGAGAGGCAGCCCAGTCGCAGTGCTAATCATGCTATTTTACGAAAGACATCAGAAGTTTTGAGGGTTTCCTCTGATACCCGGCAGTTTCTTACGATGTGGAGACGGGGACTCGGCAGGAGAGACCCGCATCGCCGGAGTGTCTGCCCTGGACAAAAGGCCGATAAAATGGGTCCCGGTCTGAATAAGTGGGCCCTGTCGGAGCCGGAGCCGGAGCCGGAACAGCGGTATCGGCATCGTTGAGACCAGCCACTCAGAGTGGACGGTTGGGCGCCCGGCTGAATCGGCTCATCGACCTCTTCCGACAGACTGTTTCCGGAGCGATCCTTTCTGCCATGCTGCACTTGGGTAGCTCAAAGTTGCCGATTCCGCATACAACTCTGCACAGGATTGGCTTGCGATTGCGACATCTCCGACAAGATGACGCTGCCAAATCGCGTTTCATGGTTTCCCCGCAACATCTCAATACACGCAGAATGACGCCTTCTCCGCTCGGGATGGCAAAGCAGGTGAAGCGGCGAGTAGCCAGTGATGGACGCCATCTGGATACGCTTTCTCTGCGAGCACGGCATTTCTGACAAATGCAGAATTCAATAGCGGCCTTCTGATTGGTCTCTATACATTTCCTCATCATCTTGTCTTCTAACAGACAGTCGGAAGCTCATGCCGCCTCACTTCATGATTCCAGCTTCCCCACCGAGGAACTTTTGAATCATCCCTAGGGCGTTCAGCGTCAGCATATACACCTCCTGAGTGTTACGATAAAAAGAAACAAAACCTCTCTGTTGAACTACAGCTTCCTCTTAAACATCAAAGCATCGAGCTTCACCGTTCATCACTTATCGCCATGGCCGCTGCAGCAGTTCAAGCACCCATTCGTCCCGGACCCCTGGGTCAGCCAGACATCGACTACACCCCGAATCACGACAACTACTTGGCCAGGATCAAGCGCCGCCAAGAGCAAGAGAAGCTGGAGGACACCCTCCCAGAGGGATTTCCCCAAAAGCTGGAATCCGACCTGGTTTGGGATGGCAACACGCTGGCAGACACCTACGACTGGAACTACGTCTTGACCGACGCCGATAAGAGGGAGGTGGATGAGGCTCTGCAGCACTTCAAATGTGCGTCATAGAGCTTCGCCGCGCAAAGTCTCTGGCTAACATGACTGCAGCACTGAACAAGTCCCTTGGCCACGTAAACCGAGAGACATTCCCCCTCCCCAACCTGCACAAAATACTGCGTGACATCTCCAATGAAATCCACAACGGCCACGGCTTCAAGGTGGTCCGCGGCGTGCCGGTCACCAAGTATAGCCGCGAGGAGAACGTCATCATCTACGCTGGCATCTCCTCGCACGTCGCGCCCATTCGTGGCAGGCAGGACAACCAGTTCCAGGGAGAGCCGGCCGACGTCGTCCTGGCGCACATCAAGGACCTTACCAAGGTTGTCGACGCTCACCGGATCGGAGCCCCTGCCTACACCACCGAGAAGCAGGTCTTCCACACGGACGCCGGAGATGTAATCGCCCTATTTGCTCTAGGCGAGGCTGCCGAAGGCGGCCAGAGCTACCTGTCCAGCAGCTGGCACGTTTACAACGAGCTCGCGAGGACTAGGCCCGATTTGATCCGCACCTTGGCGGAACCATGGAATGCAGACGAGTGCGTCCAAATCGAAAACGAGACATTGGAAGATACACTCACTAACTGTCAATAGGTTTGGCAAAGACGGCCGTTCGTACAGCAGCAGACCCCTTTTGCACTTCCAGCCCGCTGGGAACGGCAAACCCCAACGCCTCATCATCCAGTACGCTCGGAGGAGCTTCACGGGCTACTGGGGCCTGCCGCGGTCGTCCGACATCCCTCCCATCACCGAGGCCCAGGCCGAAGCTCTCGATGCGCTGCATTTCGCAGCCGAGAAGTACGCTGCGTCACTTGACTTTCACCAGGGCGACATCCAATACGCCAACAACCTCAGCATCTTCCATGCTCGCGGAGGGTTCGTCGACTCTGATGAGAAGCAGTGAGTGATGTTTGCCGGAGGAAGCGAACGAGACACTGATCGTGATGCAGGCGTCACTTGATTCGATTGTGGCTTCGCGATCCCGAGCATGCGTGGAAGACACCCGAGGCTTTGGAGGACAGGTGGGCTCGGGTGTATTCTGGCGTGACGCCGGAGAAGTCGGTGTTTCCTCTCGAACCGCAGATTCGCAGTGCCAGTCGGGGCGAGTTCAAACCGGAAGAGGAGACTGCGAAGGCGTGACGGACCTGGTGAGGTGTCAACTTTTAGAGGCTGGTCTGGACTGCGTGGCGTTCGACTTTTGGGCATGCCATTGTTTGGTACGATAGCTGAGATGTGATGACGCGAATGTTCAAGAGCCGAGGTCTGTTTTGTACAGGGATCGTCTTTAGGCTTGCGAATATCGCAACATGTTAGAGTCCGAGAGTATAACCTTCATCCGGCGAGTGCGCCCCCAAGAAAGATGAGCGCTGTTGATATTCGTTGATGGTTTCCGTTGACGATCGGAGCAAGCATAACTCGTCGAGGTCTTCTCAAGATGGTTCACTCTTCAACAGGCCATTCTCGAAGAATTAGCCGTATCCTTCTGCCATTCGACGCTCTGAGCACGTAGCCGAGTGTCTGTATCGTATCTTCGCAGGCCTCAATGACGTTGCCACGGGAGTTGGGATGGATTCGTCTCCATCACCGTGACCAGGGAGCCAAGTCCGTGGAACTGAGCATCAAACCATTACCAAGACCGAACTTCAATCCTTGGCAACCAGGTCGGCTTAGCCAACAGATACCGACATGCGGCATGCCAAACATCCCATCTCCAAACCTTATCATCCCGCGACTGTCACCATTTCTCCTGGTATTGCGTTATCCTGTTCCCGGAACGCAGTGTTGCAACACCCCTCAGATCCGACATGCAGATAGCGAACGACGACTGGCCGGTGATAGCGTTATCAACGACTGCTGCAACGACGGTGAATGATATCGTCTTCGAGGCAGACTGCGATTGATCCCTATCGCCTATAAGCATACGGGTTCTACGTGACGAGACATGGGCGTATGAGCTGATAGGAAAGAGGTCGGACGGAAGCGCAACCCCCCGCGTTATATCATGAACTCCCATCGTCCAATCTATGAAACCTAAAGGCTCAGTGCGCTTCCTTAGCTAAAACTCCTCAACGGTTTCTTCCGCGTCTTTTCCTCGAGCTACATCCGACAGTGCTGCGAAGCACACATCGCGCTGGACACCATGTCATTCCTTCGGCGACCCTTCTCCAGCCGTGAACCCGAGACGAATGTCGAAGAAACCTCTGGCCACGAGTCGGAAGTGACAGACGGCAGCCTTCGCTATGTTGTCGAGAAAGCCGGCAACGGTTCCGGGCCGTCTTACCAAGAAGCCACGGGAGCCCCGGTCGAGACGAGTTCGCCGTTGGGATATGCCGTCGGTCCGGTTACCATTGTCTTTTTGAACGTCAGCAAGATGATTGGCACGGGAGTCTACTCAACTCGTGAGTGTGGCGAATGTATCTTGGTTGTCAAGCTAACGGATTGAAGCATCCGCGATCCTGAACGGTACTGGTTCTGTTGGGCTGAGCATGGTCTACTGGGCCCTCGGTTTCCTGACATCCATTGCGTCCTTCTCCGTCTACCTCGAGTTCGCCTCATACTTCCCGAACAGATCTGGCTCAGAAGTGGTGTGCCTGGAACAGGCGTACCCACGACCAAAGTGGCTGTTCCCTACCGCATTCGCCTTTCAGTCTGTCGCTCTGTCGTTCAGCAGCGGCAATGCCATCGGTGACTTGCTCTGGTAATCTTGCAGTCTGGTGAAACGAAACTTACATGCCGCAGTTCTCGCCGAGTATCTCTTCAGAACCGCTGGTTCCACGCCAGGTCCGTGGCAGCTGAAGGGCGTTGCAGTAGCCGGATTCACCGCCGCCACCTTGGGTAAGTCTTCCTCTGACTCCATATCGACCGTTAACTCCGAGCAAGCTGATACTTGGCTACAGTCGTGGCTCTCAACACCACCTTTGCGTACCGCTTCTCCAACGGCGTTGGCGTCGTCAAGCTCACGACTCTGCTCTTCATTGCCATCACCGGACTCGTCGTGCTGGGCGGACACACGCGTGTTCCCCAGCCGCACGCCAATTTTGAAAACTCGTTCGAGGGGACTGCTACAGCGTATGGTTTGACGAACGCCCTCTACCGAATCATCTTTTCGTACGCCGGATATGAGAATGCTTTTAATGTCGTCAACGAGGTCAAGGTGTGTTGATGCTCAACATCCCCTGCAGAGTTGACGATGCTGATTCCTTCAGAACCCGATCAAGCAAATCAGAAAGTATGGCTGGATTGCATTGGGAATCGTCACTGTTCTGTACATTTTCGCCAACATTGCGTACTTTGCTGCTGGCAAGTTTTGGTCCTCTAAAGCAGCAGACAGAGGAAACTGACGTTCACATTCAGTTCCCAAGGCCGACCTTGCTGCCGCCAAGCAAATTGCAGCAAGCTTGTTCTTTACCAATGTGTTTGGGCCCGGCAGAGCAGTCCGGGGTCTCAACTTTCTGATCGCGCTGAGCTCGTTCGGCAACCTCCTCACCGTGCTCATCGGCTCTTCGCGTATGCTCAGAGAGTGTGGGAGGTTAGCCACCATGCATCATACGCATCAAGGGTTCTCTTCTCGTCTTGCTGACGGTTAGCGTCTCGCAGGCAAGGTGTGCTGCCGTATCCCCGATTCTGGGCTTCGACGCGTCCCTTCGGCACGACCTTGGGCCCGTATCTGGTAAAGTTCATCCTGACAGTGGTCATGATACTGGCACCTCCTGCTGGTGACGCTTTCAACTTCAGTAAGTCAAAGGCTCACGGCAATGGTCGTGTATCAGAGGGCTAAGACAGAGGTAGTTGCCGATCTGCAGGTCTACCCATCCGCCTTCTTCGGGTTCGTCATGACTGCCGGCCTGTACGTGGTCCGCTGGCGCCGCAGGAGGTTGAACCTCCCTCCGCCGGAGTTCAAAGCCTGGGACGTCATAATCGTGTTCAACCTCGTCAAGGATCTCTACCTGCTCGTCATGCCGTGGTACCCTCCGGCGGGCGGCATTTATGCAGGCGATGTCAGCTTTTGGTACGCTACGTACGTCGTGGCTGGCATCGGAATGTGAGTTTGCTTCCATCTTCGAATGTTGTTTCTCTTTGCATGGTCTGACGCGGATTAGTCTCGTTGGTTGTGGTGTTTACTACTGGCTCTGGATCTTCGTCGTTCCCAAGGCTCGAGGATACAGGATCCGCCAGCAGGTGCTGGAACTGGCTGATGGCGCTCAGAGCCACGAACTTGTCAAGATACCTGTTTCTGAGCTGGGAGATTGGGATGCTGCTCATGATAACGTTGGAAGGCCCATGCCGCTTGTTTCTAGTAGTCAGGGCTCTGAGGGAGAGAAGAAACCCACCCAAGTCTGAGGACTGTCAAAATAAGGATCAGGTCATGTAAAGCACCTACTTGCTGAAAGCAAGCATTTAGCGTCCAGTTACAGCAAAACCCTCATAGTTTTCAAGGAAGGAGTCTGGCTTGTACTGGCACGATGTTCCAAAACCGGAGATACTGGGCGTAGCCCCGCGACAAGTGACAGATCCTGTTTCCATCAACGCTTTTGTTGCCGATGACAGCCCTAACAAACGTTTCTAACAGACAACCTTCTGGATCAGGGTCTAGTTCTTGCCCTGCAGGTAACTTCAACCAGTCCTACTGTGAAGGAATAGCAAAACATTTACACTATGTTTCGTCCAGGTAACCTTTCCAATTTCTTTGACCGTGTCCACACAGTAAGCGCTTACGGTGAAAGCAGTGAAGCAGCCAAAATCAACAGCTTTGCAGCTGCGAGGTTTGCCGGACGATTCGCCCAAAAGTTCGATGTACAAGCGACCAGATGATGATCAGACCGCTTTGTTGTGGGCTTCGAATTGATGTGTGGGATTGTGGGTGGTTTTGCTGGCGTCGATGCATTTGTGGCAGAAATCGAAATCCGGACAAACCAGGCAGTTGTAACGGGTTCCTGTGATTTTGATACCGCATCCGTCGCAAAGAAAATGATTCACATGAGTATTACCAGACTGACCTGGTCTCCGTGTTCTCAAAGGTAGATCAAACGTGGACATGGATTTGGTATTGCAACCGTGGGAAGAATGGAATTGGCCAGGTCCGAGTTCAACCCATTGCGTTCCAAACCACGGGATTAAGCTTGAGGGTCCGTCTTCATTGCTTCGATGGACTAGCCGGCAGAAGATATCTCCAGGTCTGCTGCTCTGAATGATGTGCAAGACAACTCGACTGTAGAGATGCGTGACTTCATTGTCGTTCGAATAGTCGGGAAGCCACTCGGAGGAATCAATGTCGCTCGCAATGGACAAGAACGCATATATACCGTCTCTTGGATCGTATGATTCGAAAGACGCAAAGTTGTCAAGCAGCCTTTCGAGCGTAAGAGCTTCATTGTGACCGTGAGCCGCTGCCAAGTAGACTGCCCAAAGTCGACTCACACTCTCTACCGGATCTAATGGCGGTGCCGGAAGAAGGTGTGTCGTGTTTATGTCGTCCGGACAGTTGGTTTCTTGCAGTTCGTCAACGAGGTGAAACGGCTGGGCCTGGAGGAGGAGGCAAATGAGCGAGAGGTAAAAGAAGCAGGAATCTCGGTTGCCGATATAGAAGTGCTGATGTTTCGATAAAACAAACTCTTGGACGATCCAGCGGCGTGAGAACCATGGGCGTTTGATGAGGTCACAAAACGCCACCCAGTGTGCAGAACCATCCGCTTTAGAAAATAACAAGGCTGCTGCTGCCTTGGGCTCAGTTGCTCTGTCTTTCGTGTCCAAACACTTTTTCAGATCTTGAACGAAATCAAGAGCAATATCGCTGTTATCTGATGGCTCTCCCAGCCAGATAAGGAGGTGTTGGTCTCGATAAATCTTGTCCATATTTTGAACTTGATGACCTTTTTCATGATTATCCTCTTGATTTATGCATATTGCGTCCACCCACAGATTCTTGGACTCAGTTCTGTGACGGAACTGCCGCAGAAGAGCTTCCAGATTCGGTCTGATTGGCAGCGCATGCCACTGGGTGTGCACACATTCGAATGTCTTTTGGTCACTGTCGGTTTCCAAATGCTTAATTCTTGTCGAGGAATCTGCATCGGAAGATGGAGGCGGAGCGGTAACGGTCGACGATGAATGTACTTTTGTCACGTCAGCACACCCGCAAGATGATATTCTGCTGTTCCTGAGGAAGAGTGTCGATGTCGGGTCTTGCTGGCCCCAAGTGTACGATACAGGGTCGTAAAGGGGCGCTTTCTCCCTCCGGCAGGTAATCACTTCTGCTCGCAAGTCGTCTCCGCGATCATTTTCGAAGGGCAGCAATTTCAGAAGTCTGATGAAGTCTGCTGGATCTGGAAGAGGACTGTGTTCGTAGCGCCGTGATGAAGACATAATGGCCCTGCAATCACAATGTAAAGCCAGTCGGGATGTTGCTGCTAGTAAGGTAGCTCGTCGATACAGTAACTGGATGTGAATAGGTGGGAGGGGGAGATTCCTCTGCTTTATATACACAGAGGCCTCGACATCGGCTGTCATGCCTTGGCTCCCGACCAGGCTGTGCCATGCACCATTGCCTTCTGCGCGCTTATTCCATTGTGATCTGTACCAATCACTACCCTGCATGCCCGTGGGGTTGGTGATGTGTACTGCTCCTTGATATTACCATGGTATCAAGATATCAAGTACCCAACAGGACTCGGGTGAGATGAGGCAAACCTTGGCCGAGGTTGCCTCACTTGCGCTGTGCAACGCACCCAGCGTACTAGGATAACTGAGAGTTGAATGATTTCATTGGCTACCAAATACTGTGCATGTTATCGGGTTTCATGTGGCCTACAGCCGCCAGCGCGTCGTTGAGCAATTTTTCGTTGTGATTTGTCGGGCCTCACACCAGTTCGCCGAAGATCCCTCGCCAAGACAGGGGCGGCTCCAGCGTTGGATACGAGAAAAACAGTTGACAGGTTGACCCTAGAGCAACCTGAGCTGCTGATGCAGAGGGCGGGCGACCTGGTAGTAAACATATCGACGTCTGTGACCTATCGAAACTGTCATGTTAAGCTCGCGTGATTGTTGTTTCCCTTTCATACAGCCTTGAGGCTTGAGTCACAACTCCCGCACTCCTGGCATCTTTACTCAACTCTGGATACACATGATGAAGGCTGTGAATGGGATCTAAGCATCACGCCAACATTGCGCTTTAACGTGAGAGTCCAGATTCGCGAAACAATGAGGCAGATAAGCGAGCAAGCCAGCTGCCTACATCGCACTAACTGGCGAGTGTCATGTACGGATACGGTTTTGGAACTAGCACATCTGTCGAGGGCAGCGGGGATCTCAGGGTTGAAGAAATCGAGTTGAACGCCAGTCCCGTTTCGCGATGAGAGGCTTGCATACATGCGGCCATCTTCAACTTGGCCCGTATATTTCGCCCGGATTCGGTATAACAAGGTCCGTCTATGCAGCGACGCATACTTAGCTCCCTCAGCGTGTGAAAAGCGTCCAATCGGGAGCGGCCGTATCTGGGGTAGCAGATGAGGTCTCACAGACTTGCATTCCAGGTATACGTCACCCCCGCTCTTGAAGGTCTCTCTTCGAGTCTATATATATGAGTCGTAGTCTCTTCCTGAAGGACAGACCATGTGTTCTCCCAGTCGTATGTCTTCCAAGTCCATCGAGTCCAACAGCTTACATCACAATCCATCCTCGCAATGGCCGAAATCACCTTCTACGACATCATCCTCGACCCGGCGGCCTATCCCATGTCGCCAAACCCGTGGAAGACACGATACGCGCTCAACTTCGCCAAGGTGTCGTACCGCACGACATGGGTGCCCCTCTCCCAGATCCCCAAGACGCGCGACTCGCTCAGGCTCTCGGCCAACCGCAAGCACATGGACGGAACCGACTTCCCCACGCTGCCCATCATCCACGATCACCCCACCTCCACGGCGTCGAGCGGCACCTCGGGAGGGGAGGCGGTGGTCGGCGATACCTTTGACATCGCGCTGCATCTGCAGAACACATACCTCCGAAACCAGGACAAGGCCGCGCAGCTCTTCCCGGGAGACGGCGGCGGGACCGTGGCGCTGCACCGCGCGTTCAACGCCTTTGTGGACCAGATATTCACCTTCAATGGCGCGCCGCTCGGGGGTTGTTATATGCCTTTCGACCCGCGGACCGCCGAGGCCGACAAGGCGGATATGGTGTCGCGGTTCCCGGGCAAAACGAAGTGGGAGGAGTTTGAGGTTCCGCCAGGGACGGAAGCGAGGGAGAAGATGGTGCGCGATTTCGAGGAGATTCTGGAAACCAAGTTGGGGCCTTGCTACCCTTCTTCTCCGGGGCCCTTCCTGGACGGCCGCGAGACGCCAATGTACGCGGACTTCATTGTCGGCGGCTGGTTGCAGTTCATGAGAGGATGTCTGCCCGAGTGGGACGAGTTGAGGAACAAGTGGTCGGGGGGTAAATGGGGGAGGTTATTTGACGCTCTGGAGGAGTGGACGGCCGTGGACGGTCGTGATGGAGTTGTTCCCAAGAGGCGATGACGTCGAGGGTCTAATACGATGGTTGTGATTCTATTCGTGTGCCCTAAATGTCAAAAGCTTACCACGGCTGTAAATCAGCAATTGCTTCTTCAATAAGACGTGATGTAATCCTAGTCTGTTGGCTTACTTTATGACTCTCTACTGGCCAGCCACCTCTTCGGAGATGCTGCCATACACCTCCCGCCAGTCTTCCATCAACAACCACCTTTGCCGGATCGTGAGATTCTGGGGATACACGACGTCCAAGTCCGCACCCGTACTCAGGAGTACCTCGGTCAGCAAAGGAAACCTATCTGATTGGCACCTCTCTCGAGGGCGGCGCAAATCATGCCCAATCCCGTGACACCTTCTTCCCCAGGGTCATTGACTGGATACCCCCTGTCCAAAAACAACTTGACGACCTCGATAGTGACCGCATTAACTGCCCAGTGAAACGGGATTCGTCCTCTACTGTCCCTCATCCTTATATCCGCACCTAGCTTCAGCAATCCAAGTTGTCAGACAGGCATTCAGAAACAAACATGTTGACAGAGTGTCCGTGAACGACGAGGCATCCGTGATCTCCATCGAGAAAACAATGACACATTCGGCAGGGAGTCTGACGATCGGCAATCAAAAGTCAAGAGCCAGCGGTCTTCAGTACATGTCCTAGTCTTCTACACACTCAGTCTAGTTACAAGAGGTATCATATACGTTCATCTGCACCTTCTTCTATCCTATAACAAACACCCTTCTCAACTTTGACTCAATTCCTAGTATTGGAACCGCCACCTGGGGTCGCTGTCACCAGGCCAGTCCGTCAAATCCCCAATAGCCTTGACCTCTTCAGCCAGGCCCGCGCGTCTCTTGTTCTCGCCCTTGAGCACAAAGTACAGGATCGCGCAAACGGCGATATTGGCGATGAGATAGCCCAGAGCGAACGAGTGACCAACAATATACCGCGGCCCATCATCGGAGCGGTAGAGCTGCGTACCCAGAACGGCTCCCAGATTGCCAATCGTGATCTGCATGGCGTTCCCGACAGCACGCTTCGTCTGCCCGGACACGTTGATGGCTGGCCAGGAGAGCACAAGGGCAGTGGCAGGGTAGATTCCGCCGGCCGCGAAGAAGGTGCCGAGGTACGACACGCCGGGCTTGCCGGTGGGATCGCTGTTGGCGAGGAGGATGATGTATCCGATCGCAGCAAAGGCGGATGACCCCATGATGAAGAAGGCGCGACGACCGGTGCGCTCCGAGTAGATGGCGATGACGAGCGTCGTCACGAAGGCGACAGCGTAAGGCGGGATGGTGAGAAGCTGGGCCGTTGCGGCGGTGTAGCCCAAGTTTCGGATAATGGTTGGCTGAGACGGTCAGCCCATCTGCAGGGAAAGATTGTTACAGTGGGAGATGGGAGACTCACGAGGAAGAGAGAAAAGGTGTATAGAGGCAAGCTCATGGTGTGGAAACCCAGGCCGTACAGCCAGCACTTTGGGTCCTTGAGGGCATCGGCGACACTGGTCCAGCTGAAGCGCTCATCATGCGTGGCATCGCTGTCTGCGGCCAGGCGAGCTCTGATGAAGCGGCGTTCCTTGTCGGAGACGAACTGCGCCGTGTCGGGGTAGTTCTGGATGAACCAAAATGCGCCGGTGGCGATGATGACAGTGGCGATACCTTCCTGCTCCGTGTCAGACGATCAAATGCCAGTGGAAAGGTGTTGAGCAAAGGAAACTCACGAGAATGAAGATCCAGCGCCAGCCGTTTTCCCACACTACTCCTCTCATGTGACCAATGCCCTGGCAAGGTCAGCTTCTGTCACACAATCCAACAGATGTGATTAAGTCCACGTACCCAGGCCAAGATACCACCGAAAGCACCAGCCAGCGAAGCTGCACTGAAGAACAGCGAGATGCGGTACTGACGCTCACGGCGTCTATACCACATGGAGAAGTAGAAGACGACACCCGGGAAGAGACCGCTCTCGGTGACACCGAGGAAGAAGCGGGCGACGAAGAAACCGGCCATGTTGGTGCAGATACCCATCAGCGTGGCCACGACGCCCCAGGCTACAGTGAGACTCGGAAGCCAGAATCGGGGGGTCGTCCTCTTGAGGATGATGTTGCATGGAATCTGTGCCATGTGAGTCGTTGAGTATCGTCGCCGACAAATGGATGACTTACTTCGAAGAGAACGTAACCGATGAAGTAAATGGTGAGACCGGTGAGATACTCATTTCCAGCTAATGACAGTCAGACAACCACAACTATCCTACAAGCCGGGAAACTCACTCATGTGGAGGTCGTCTAAAAGACCCTCGATTCTCGCGTTACCAACTATCTCGTCGTTAGTCGAGTCCAACAATTGCTGCCGTTTGTAACCCACCATTGGATCTGTCGAGGAAAGACAGCAAGTACAAAATCCCGACCGCCGGCAGCAGCTTCGCGTCGAGTTTCCGCAACAACGTCTTCTCGTTGACGCTCTCTTCCCCTAGCTCTGCCTCCGAAGGGCTGTCGGCTCCGCTGGCGTCGTTCGCGGGGGCGTCGAGGGCCTTTTCGGGCGGCAGGTCTGCCTTGTGCGCGCTCATCTTGAACGTCGAGTACGCGTGACTTTGACACCTCCTGACTTGTGGGTTTTCTGTCAGGGTCGTGTTTATTTTTCAAGTTGGAATGAGGGCTCGCTGTTGTTCACGTCGTCGATTTTGACGCGAGATGTGTGTGGGAACTTCAGTCGGAAACTTCTACGTCCAAGCGCACGGCTTTTCAATGCAGCCCCAGACAGAGGGAACCAGACAGCCGGTGTCAAATAGGTATTGGAGGGTGGGCTCTCAGATTGGCGAAACGGAGGTCCTCCTCTCTCTTTCCCTTCGGTTAGGTAGTGATTGTGTCAAGCCTCCTGCCGTTTATTCACTGGTGTTTTCCCAGGTCTCCATGGCATCATCAATGGATGATGACATTCTCCGGCGCGTCATCCCCTTTCCATCTTAGCTGCCGTTGGGTATGGACCAGGGTTGGGAATTAGTCAAGTTTAGTCTAGTCAAGGCCTTGACTAAAGTCAGGTTAGTCTAGTCAGGACCCTGACTAAAATCAACTTAGTCTAGTCAGGCTATAGACTAAAGTCAGACTAGTTTTTACTAAGGGTGACTAAGACTTAACTAATGACTAATATATTTTTCTTTCTTTTTTTCATTAAGTAGATTACATAATAAAAATACTTTAATTAAAAGCTAAAATAGTTAATTCAGAAATTCTTTCTTAATTTAAAATACTTTAATTTCTTTTTATAAATTACTACTAAATCTAACACTTTAATATTAATCATATTCATTCTATATTTATAGTGAATATTATAATAGTAATTAATAGTTTACTTTATACTAATATTTTTAAATATTTAAAGTAATAATAATAGTAAAAGAAAATTTTATTAAGAGTAATAGAAATATTCTAAAAGTCAATTTATTATTAGAGGCTAGCCACAAGAGGGATCTCAGTAGTGTTTAAATAGGTTTATAATAAACTTAAAGAGTTTACACCTAGAGTGAAAACTTTTTACTAGATTATAGGTATAGTAGCTGTGTGGAGCCCTAATAGCTATATACTATATAAACCCTAAGGCTTAAGTCTGTAATATACCCCCCACTAATCCCCCCTTCTATTATTATAGCGATAATAACTATTATAAGCTTTAAGCTTACTTAGTTATATATTAACCTCCAGCTAGTAGTAAAAATCAGCCACTATTATACCTTCCTAATATACTTCTAATATCAGATAGTGTAGCTAATAATAAAAATTAAGTTACTCTATATCCAGATTAGTAATTAAGTGATCTAATATCTTAACTGGTCCTCCCTTATAGCTATAAAATAAGCTTTCTTCTCCTCTACTCTCTATATCTTTTCTTCTTTTAATATATAACCTAATTCCCCCTTTCTATATCTACCTTAATATTACTAAATTACTATAACTCTACCCTCCTTCCCTATTACTAATATTATATCTACTATTACTAATCTTCTAAATAACTTCCTTAGGCTTCCTCCTCTTTATACTTATAGTAATTATATTATTAAAAGTAATTCTAATAATAAATCTAACTTCTCCCCTCAGTTAGTTTCTTCTACCTACTTCCTATATTATACTAAATAGAATTATACTAGAAAGTTATAACTCTATATACTTAATAGTAATTTCTCCTGCTATTAATACCTTATAATAAAAAGTAAGTATAGATAGGATTATAATCTCTTTAATATAAATACTAAACTTTATACTACTAGTTACTAAATTAATAACTTAATTACTATAAGCTAAACTATCCTTATAGAGGATATAGCTTCTATTAATATAGATAGCTTTAAAGATTATTATATCTCTATCCTATTAGCTACCTTCTCTACTACAGTCTAATACTATAATAAATACTTCTACTATACTTAGTAGAAGTTTCTAATATATATTACTACTATACTTATAACTTCCTCTACTTATAGTAAGAATATCCTCACCTCTACTTTTATCTTTAACCTCTAGCAGTTTATTACTAACCTTACTAATATTATATAAATAATAATAAGTTATCTTCCTCCTTCCCTTCCTCTTTTATTAAGTTAATATCCTATAATAAGATATTATAATATATTCTAATATTTAAAATATCCTCTATTACTATTATAGCTATATCTTCAGTCTTACTAAAAGTAGTTCTCCTATTTATTATAATTATACTATTACTACTACTTACTTCTAACTCTAACATTCTAATTATAAGGAGGAGCTCCTAATTACTATTAAGAGTAATAAGGAGGAGAAAGAGATATAGGAGGATAATAATATTTTTAGTAATAATAAGTAAACTTTCAGGCTATAGTTTCGTAGTTTATTATATTTATTAGAATCTCTAGTCTGTAATCTGTATAACTTTTCACTATTAGTAAATTAACCTCAGCTTATTATTTTCTTTAATATCTCTATATTATAATTTAAAATATAATATTACTTTATTATTAATAAAACTTTCTAGTAGTTTCTATATTAGAATATTATATTCCTTCTATTTTACTAATATATTTCAGTTATATCCTTATCCTGAGATATTCTTTACAGTAGGAATTTCCTCTATTTTATATTCCTCCTATACTTCTCTATCCTCCCTTACTAATATTAAGATAAAGTTAAAGTAGATATCTATATATTACTATAAAAGTAAAATATTATCTCCAGCCTATTTAATAAGATTAATATAAAATATAAAGTATATACTTACTAGAATATTAAGTATAATATTAAGTAAACTTAGTATATTAATAATATAATATTTACAGGCTACTTAATTAAACTGCTTACTTAGTTAATTTATCTTAATATAATATAATAAAAGCTAAATTTTATTACTTACTTAGAATTTCTCTACTACTTATTACCTCCAGTTTATATCTATCTTATTATACTATTATATATATATTATTACTATCTAGGTAAAGATAATACCTTCCTTAAAGTAGGTAAGAAATATTAAAGTCCTCCTAGAGTCTAAAAAGGTAGAGTAGCTTTTAACCTGAAAGAATAAAATTAATATTACCTTAAAAGTATTTAGAAACTTATTAGGATTCACTCCTATAATAGAAAAGTCTCTATTATTTAATATTAGTTAATATATAGTAATATATAATAGTTAATCTAGCTATAAGAAAGTAATATATACTTACAGGAAAGTCTAAATCTCTAGTATTACTTATTCTATCCCACTATCTATCTAGAAGTAGAATAATATTAAGAGTAATTATTATATCCCTATAAGCTAATATAATATTAACTAAAAGATACTCACTCAGTCTAAACTACAGTTAGTAATAATTAATATAGAGAACCTATAAAATTACTACTAAATATCCTAAAAACACTCTATATATATTTTTATAAATATTAATATTATTACCTCAAGCTAGATATATTTAGATAATTAGTCTATAATAACTATAAGGAACCTAGAGTCCTTATTCCTTACAGATAGTAACTTTATTATAAAATTAATAGAGATCTAAAACTAGAACTAATTAGGAATTAGGAGAAGCTATAAGAGCTCCTAATAGCGCTACTAGTCCTTATATAAATAGTAGTAGATATTATATATCTATATAAACTATTTAATATCCTTTAATATCCTATCTTAATATTAATCCCGCGAGAGAATTATAAATATTAAGTTAATATCTAAGTAACTAAAAACAGAAGAATTATAAACTATCTAAAAGATTATAGTTATTAGTAACTTATATTTCAGAATTTAGATTTAACCTCAGTATAGTAATATTCTATTAGATCCTACTAAGTAGTTAGCTATCTATATCCTTATATTTACTATAGGTAAGAATATCCTTAATATCTACTAAACTACCTTAAAATAGATTTAATATATTAATATTATTATAATCCCTCAGTTCTATAAGGTAGGTAGTATAGTATCTTTAAAAATAGTATACCTATCTAGTAATCTATTAGTAGCTTATTAGTAATATACTTTCTTTACTATAGTATCTATATAATATATATTTAGTAATTTACTAATATTTTATTAGTAATATATCTCCTCTAATATAGCCTCTAAATCCTCCTCCTCAGTCTTAGTAATTTTAATTAGGATTATTTAGGAGAGCTCTACTATATTTTTAGTGTTAATTTAAATAGGCTAGAAGATCTATATTAGCAGTTATAACTTTATAATATTATTCTAGCTCTATTATAATAAAGTATCTAGATACACTATAAAGTAGCCTAAGTAATACTATAGGATAAAATTAAATTCTAATAGAGTCTCTATCTACCTAACTTATTTCTCTAAAATAGACTTCAGGTTTATAAAATACTCTAAAGCTTTATAATTAGAAAGGATAGTAAAGAATTCTATAATATTTTATAATTTTACTAACTATATTTTTAAGTAAAATATAATAGCTAATAGCTTCTTATTATAAATTATATAGTTTCATTATATGAAGGTTAACTAGACTAAGTAGTAAACTACTAGCTGGAGTATATCCTCCTTATCCTCCTATAAAAGATAACTTCCTAAAGCTACCTCTAAATAGTCAGCTTTAACTACTATAAGCCTCTCAGGATCCTACTAAATTATAATTAATTCTAAGATAAATACTAATTTAAATATTTTAAATACTTCTTAGTATATTTTATTCCAGTAGAATAGGATACTTTTCTATATTAATTAGGTAAGAAATTCTATTAGGTTCGAAAAGTGATTAACTAGATTATAGTAGAAATTTATAAAACTGAGGAAACTTTAGACGTTCTAGATATTTCTAGGCTCCTCCTACTTCCTAATAGTTTTCACTTTCTCAGGATTATAATAAATATCCTTCCCTATCTTAATAATAAACCTAAAATACTTTATCTTTTTTACTAAGAATTTATATTTCTCTAGATTTAAATATAAACTAGCCTCCCATAGCTATTTAAGAATCTAAATAATTTTAACCTTATAGTTACTTTTTAATCTATAATTATAAATAAGAATATTATTAAGATAAACTATAATAAAATTATCTAGTATCTCTTAAAGTATCCTATTAATATATTACTAAAATATAATAAATATATTTATTAATCTAAATAATATAATAAGCTATTTAAATAAGCTAAACTATATCCAGAATATAATCTTATACTTATCTCCTTCTGTAATATAGATCTTATAGAATATTACTTAGATATTAATTTTTATAAACTATATAGCTCTAGTTAATAAGTATAAAGTCTCCTTAATTAACAGTAAGGAATAGTAATTATAGTAACTAATAGTATTAAGAGCCTAATAGTTAATATAGAAATACTACTTCCCTTCTAGCTTCTTTACTAGGAGGATAGATATTCCTACTACTAAGAAACTAATTTAAACTTAATTTTTATCTATTAGGTTAGTAATTTAGTAGTAAACTTTAAAGAGATACTTCCTCAGTATATTATAAAAGGGTCCCTATAGGAGGTCTAACTTTATCTTATCTGGGGTTTTCTTCAGGTGAATATAGTAATTATATATCCTCCAGTATAGTAGAAGGTTAGAAGCTTTCTCCTTATTAAATAAGTTTATAAAAGAAATATAGATAGCTAGTAAAGTTAGTATCTCTTACTTTAATATTATTAGTAATATAGCTATAAAAGTTATATTAATTTATAATAAGTTAGTTACTAGCTACTTATACCCTCCTTACTCTAGCTCTAAAAATATTAAAGTTAGTAGCTTAATAAAATTAGTAAAACTCTTAATAAACTTACTTTTTAGCTTATTACTAATAGTCTATATTATAAAACTACTAACTGAATCTATCCTTATCTTATTCTTTATAGGGTTTAGAATTACTTAATAATATTATAACTATAGTTTCCTTAGGATAACTAGTTATATTATTCTAAATATAATATAAAATAGGATCTTAGATATTTAATTATTAAGGTTAATCTAAATTTTAACTATTCTAGTAATTTCTATATCCTAGTTAGTATTTAGAATAACATCTAGCTAGTAAAACTATAGTAAATTAATAAATATAAAATTATACTATAATATAAAATCCTTATTAACTACTCTATAATAATTATAACTACTATTAATCTGAATAGAGATAAAGGATTTATTATTTATTAATATAGAGACTAAGAAGGATAGTTTATCTATCTAGCTCTATATCTCTCTAGTTTTATTTATCACTATAGTGGTATTACTAGTAGTTATATTATTCTGCCCCCCAGGGAGTCTCTTCTGGGAGGTTAGTCTTTTCCCTTATTATCTATAATCTTTTTATCTATCTAAATAGTCTAAATATTAATATTTAGAGCTATCAGTAGGTAAGTGGGATACAGCCAGTATTTAGTAATAAAATAATCCTTAACGCTATAATAAATATAAGTATTAGTTTATATATAGACCTTAAAGGTAATTAAGTCTACTTACTAGGCTCTCTATATACCTACTACAGCCTACTACTATAGCTTACCTATTATAATATTATTACTATTAAGCTTCCCCTAGTGAGAAATACTAATAATATTATAGTATTATATTAGCATTAGAGTAGTTTATATAACCTCTATACTTATTATTAGTATATCCTCATTCTAGTTAACTACTAGCTTTACTTATAGTTAGGATTAAGATTAGTTCTAGCTTTATAATTCTATATTAAGAATCTTAAGGTTTATAGTGATTATATAGTAATACTGAACTGTAGTATAATAGTCTATCTAGCTAATCTTATAACTAATAGTAGCTATATAGATTCTATATAAGAAAGCTGAGTGAAGATAATTAAGCTAAATATTACCTAACTAAATATACCCTCTAGTCTATCCTAAAGCTAATTTAAACTTAATAAAGAATTTAGTGAATATTTACTTTAGCCTCTATTAGATATATTAGATCTTCTCTAGAATCTAGACGCTATAGTAGAGATTTTTATAATAGTCAGTAAGATACTAGAGGAATATATTAATATTCTATTTATATATAAGTCTCTAGGTTATATAGAAGTTACTAATCTATATTTAAACTTTTAGTAAGAAGTTAATCTATATAACTACTAAAAATCCTTTAGTTTCCTAATAAAAAGCTAGTTAACTATAAGTTTATACTAGATTATTATCCTCCAGGCTGGAAAGTGGAGGGTATTACTATTAAAGAAAATACCTATCAGAAGAGACTTTCACTTAGCGTGGGAAATTTATATTACCTATATTATCTGTATACAAGCTATTTAGTCTTATTAGAACTTTATAAGGGCCTCTTAAAAACTTTAATTCTCAGTTACAGTTTAGTTTACTAGTTACTACTAGTTAGTGGGATTCTCTATATTAGGATCTATACTACTATTATCTATTATTATCTTAGTGTCTATTATTATTTGATTAGTCTGCTAGTTACTACTAAGTTAAATCTAGATAGGAAGTTTATTAATATTAGAGGCTAGCTATAAGAGGGATCTCAGTAATATCTAAATAAGTTTATAATAAACTTAAAGAGTTTACACCTAGAGTGAAAACTCTTTACTAAACTATAAGTGTAGCAGCTATATGGAACCCTAATAGCTATATACTATATACGCCCTAAAGCTTAGGTCTGTAATATTTATATATTTTATATAATCTAATATTAAATTATTATATTATTATAAATAATAATATAATATAGTATAAACAGAATATATATTTAGTAAATTAATCCTTAAAAGTAGAATATAAAAAATATATAATTTTTATTATTATATATTAAAGTGGAGTAAAAAAACTGGATTTAATTCTAGTTAAATAACTACTAACTATATACTATTTATTCTTCAATTTCCTCAATATCTTAATTTCCTTCCTCATTATTTCCTAAATAAACTTCCTCTAATTCTTTTAAACTACTAACTTGCCAGTATTTTAAAAGAATTAGCTCTGCTATAGTAAAAGGACTTAGCCTATTTCTATTTTTAGTAACTATATTACTAGAAATAGAAAAAACTCTTTCTATAGAAGCTGAAGTAGCTGGAATAGCTAAATATCTTCTAGCTATAATAGCTAATATTAGAAACTTATAATTATTATTTTTCCAATACTGTAGAGGATCAGCCTATATAATAAATTAGTAAAAAGTTAATAAGCTAATAATTTCTAATAATAATAGAAAACTTACTTCTTAACTTAAAGGTCTTTCGTTAAAATAGGTAGTATATTCAACTTCTATATTAGTATTACTAATATAGAAATCATTATCTGAATCTGAATTATTAGAAGTATATTCTATAACTTCTTCATAATTATTAGATCCAGTTTTTTCTCTTTAAGTACTTTAAGAAGTTAGTAATCTTCAAATATTTAAAAGAATTTAACTTACTCTTTATATTCTTTCTTTAATAACTCTAAAATATCTTCTTTAATTCCATTATAGTGGAATAGAAGTTTGTTATTCTCAAAATGTAAAAGTTTAAATCTAGGATCTAGAATTAAACTTATAATATGAGATTTATAAGTTTCTAGATCTAGTGGATTTAATCTTTTAGGAAAGTAATTAGATAGTTTAACAATTCCTTTAGTTAAACTATCTATTAGAATAGTATAATAAATATTCTATAATAGTAAATATTAGTATAAGAGTATTAATAAATAGATATTATATCAGTACATAGATATACTTACTAGGTCTGGATATCTTTCTCTTAGATCTCTATATTTAATAATAAGATTATCAAGTTTATTACATATTGTATAAATATATAATAAACTCTTATTGATATTAATATAGAGTTGAGACTGTAAGCGAGTACTAGGCTTTAAAAATATTTAGAATATAGATTCTTAATCCTTTAAAGCCTTATACTTACTATTAGTAATATAGAGCTTTTTAAACTCTAAATTACTAGTATTTCGATAAATATACTCTAAAGCTGGTTTTAGCTCTAAAGTAGTAGAAATTATTCTGTAGGTAGAATTCCACCTAGTTTTATTATCTATAAATAATTAGTATTTAGTTATAGTTAAAGTAACATATAGATTTAATTTACTTACCTAGAGGAATAATGTTCTTATTATAATTAGAAGGTAGACTATTATCTCTTTTAGCCTTTTCGATACCTTCTAATAGTAGTCTCTTAATTTCTCTAATATATTTAATTATAACTGTAATTCGTCGAATTCGTTTAATAAGACCTAAAGTAAATACAATTAGTATTTAATATATTATAAATAAGAGTAATATTACTTACTACTCAGAGGATTATTAGATAATAATTCTGTTACAGGCTATATCCAGATATCCAGCTAGAGCTATACCCAGGCATCCGAAGCCAACCCCCTCGCCCGAGTGGGGCCCCAGTAGGCCCCATATAGCATTATATATGCAGACTTTTCCATGCACTTATAAAAACTTCTCTTTTACTCCTTAGTTCTAAATAAATAGTATTTTACACTACCTTCCAGTTAAATAAATCCAGATCCAGCTTTTTATATATTTAGAATTCAGTTTTATTCACTATGTAGATAATATTAAGTAAAATATAGCTTTCCACTAGTTGAGTATATAATCTAGTTAAGTATAACTCCTAAGATATAATATTATATAATAAGTAACTAACTAACTAATATAAAAAATAATAGAGGGTATTAGAGCTCTTTAGGATATTCCTATAGGTAGTAACCTTATAAGTAAACTACTTTAGTAGTAATTATAATATATTTTAAGCTTCCCCTACTAGAGGATTAATAAGTTCTTATATAAGTTAGTAAGATAAGATACTATAGTAAGTAGTAACTTCTAGGTAGCTATTATAATAGATACTTCTAGTTTATATTAGGATACTCTAGTAATCTCTAAAATAATATCTATTAAAATAATAGTTTTTAAAATTAATAATATTACTATATTTCTACTAATAGCTAACTACTAGAGGAAACTTCTTCTCTTACTCCTAAAGTTTTTAGGTAAGTAGAAGAAATACTAAATATAAACCTAATAGATAAAAACTAAACTTAAAATTAACTACTATTTCTTTAATAATAATTAGGAATACTAATATTTAATTTACTTCTACTTAAACTCTAATCCTCAGTAGGTAATTAAAATTTTCTATATAGTAGGAAAGTTAGAGAATTCCTATAATCTAAATAATTTTATAAGTTACCTTAATAGAATATATCTAAATTCTAATAGTTAGCTTTATATTATTACCTAGCTATAAAACCTTAAATAGAAGGAAAATAAAAATTTAATTACTTTTCTATCCTAATTTAAAAAAACTCTAGTTAATATTAGAGGATATATATAACTAAATATAGTTTAGATCTCCCTATTAGAAGCTACCTTACTCTCCCACCTTAAGGAGCTATTTATTATAATTAACTTTCTTATAGAATATAGATTTTAATTCTTTAAGGTTTAAGATATAGTTTAGAAGCTTAAATATATAAAGAGAATATTAGTATATTATTAACTACCCCACTAGAGACTTATTACTTATAATATAGAGGGTAATATTATAATAACTAGAGTAGTTAAGAAGTAATAATAATATTAGAGTTTTAGTAGTTTCTCTTCTGCCCCTAAGGAATACTCTAAAGACTATTAGGATACTTACTAATATTTTAGATATAGTAAGAAAAGTTATATCTATAGAAATTATAGAGCCTAAAAGTATAAGAAAATTAGTATAAAAATTATAAAAACTATAGCTACTCTAGATTACACTAGAGATAACTAGGGGGATAATATTATCCTACTTAGTAATAGTAAGAATTTAGAAAAAAAGTAACTTTAGAGTAAAGTTAGACTCTAGAGCTAACTAAAATAGAAGTAATAAGATAAAAGAAATAACAGGAAAAAAAAACAGGTAAGTAACTAGTAGTTAGTTACTATTTAGACTAGAATTAATAGAGGTTACTCTATTAATATACTTATTAATATAAGCTGTAATATCTATATTATTATTAATATCTCTCTTATAAAGAAACTTTACCTCCCACTAGTTAATAAGTTAAAGAGATAAATAAGGAGATATACTACTAAGTTATCACTTAGTAATACCTAGAAGGTAACTATCCTAATTTTAGAAGTTAGTAGCTATATATAGAAAATCTATATCTATATTATAAAGAGCCTATAGCTACTTTTATATCTTAGGTAACTATAGATAGAGGATAATTATATTATCTATAATATTAGGATCTAGTAGATAATATATAGGAAAGATAGTATAATAGTATACTTAGAATATTAGAATAAACTAGTATAGTTTAAGGAGATTCAATTAGCTTAGCTACTCAATACTAATTTATTTATATTTATCTATCAGTATATTATATAGTATATTAGTGAGATACTAAATTCCTACTAGATTATATCTATTAGTTTAGTAGATATTAAGAAAATATTAACTTTAAAAGTAGAAGTAAATTTAAGAAATTATATTTCTATAAATATTTTAAAGGAATTCCCAGATCTTTTCTATCTAGATTCAGTATACTAGCTACCTTCTAGCTGACTAGAAATAAACTACTATATCCTATTAATTTCTAATAATAAAGAATAGAAACTAGATCTCTTATAGAAACTTCTCTATAATATATTATAGGAGGAACTTTTAGTATTTAAAAAAACCTTAGAGGATTTACTTAATAAGAAATTTATTAAAATAAGTAGCTTCTCTATTAGTATTCTAATCCTCTTTATAAGAAAGCTAAATAGAAGAATATACTTCTATATAGATTATAGAGTCTTTAATATAATTATAAAGAAAGATTATTACTTCCTCTCCCTTATATTAGAAACTTTCTAGAGAGTTATTACTACCTATTAGTATACTAAGCTTAATATTATTACTATATTCTATAAAATTAGAATTAATAAGGTAGATTAGGAGAAAATAGTTTTTCAGATATATTATAGTCTCTTTAAATAGATAGTATATTCTTTTAGACTTACTAATATTCCTATTATATTTCAATAATATATTAATAGCTATTTATAATAGTTTCTTAATAACCTTATTATAGTATATATGAATAATATCCTTATTTATATTAATAACTTATAAAAGAAGTATAAGGAGAAGGTCTATTAGATACTTAGCTGCCTTACTAATATAAGTTTTTAGTTAGATCCTAAGAAATATAAATTCTCAGTCACTATAGTTAAATATATTAAGTTTATTATATTAGCTAGAAAAAGTTTCTCTTATAATTCTGAGAAGTTAGAAATTATTACTAATTAGCTTCCTCCTAGTTTACTAAAGGATATCTATAGTTTCTTTAAGTTTATAAATTACTATAAAGTTTTTATATTTTTATATAATATTATTATAAAGTTTTTAAACTACTTAATTTAGAAGTTTATTTCTTTTTACTAGAAACTAGAGTAGTAGGAGGCTTTCCTTACACTAAAATAACTTTTTATTATAAAGCTAGTCTTATAGAAATTTAACTCTAACGCTCTAATAATAATAAAGATAGACTATTTAGAGTATACTCTAGGAGGTATATTAACTTATGATAATAAAGTTAGAATAAAGTATCTAGTAGTTTTCCACTCTTAACACCTAACCTCTATAGAGTTTAATTATCTAATATATAATAAAAAACTTCTTATAATACTAACTTATTTATAAGTATAGAGGATAGAGCTATAGAGTACTAGGAAGTTTAAGGTTCTTACTAACTATAAAAACCTTAAGTATTTTATAAAGAAATAATAGCTTACATAGAGATAAAGTTAGTAAGTAGAGAAGTTATCTTGGTATAATTTTTACCTTAAGTATTAACTAAATATCTAGATAGTAGTTTTTAATACTCTCTCCCAGAGGGAATAGGATACTCCTAAAAGGTAGAATAATAAGAAGTAATAGAGATAGGTAATATAGATTATTCTAGATATTATTATCCCTATAGAGCCTTAAGTAGAATATATAAATATTACTAGTACTTAGGTTTTTAAAGGAAAATTAGACTTATAAGAAATATAGAATTATACTACTAAGAGAGACTTTTTATATTAATAGATCTTTATAATAGTCTAGTAGAGGAAGTATAATTTTCCTTCTAATCTCTATATTAAGATCCAGATTACTAAGTATACTATTAATATATTAAGATAACTTACCTTTAGAGAGAAACTTTAAATATTAAATAGTAAAGAGAGTAATAACCTCCTTAATAAATTTAGAATTAAGCTAATATAAAAGTTATATAACTTCTCCCCTATAAGTTACCTAAAATATAATAATATACTAGAGATTATAAACTAATAGTTCTACTAGTCTGGATAATTATAAAGTATCTACTAATTTATATATAACTATAATATATATAGAAATATTTATATCTAGAGGTAAGTTAAGAAAAAATTCCTAAAACTCCTACTAATATCTAACTAGTCATATTCTAATTTATTAATAAACTTTATTACTAACTTACTCTCTATAAAAAGATAAGGTAGTTATTATTTCTAGATTATTATAAATTAACTGAATAAAGCTTCTATACTAAAAGAGATAAATATAATAGAGATAGAAGTATATATTTAGTAGTTCCTTAGTGACTTTTATAAATTTTATAAAATACTATACTCTATTATAAATAATAGAGAGTCTAACTAAGTAAGTTACTTCTAGAAGGAATTCTGTAGGTTAATAGATATTATATACTTATTAAGTATTAGTTATTATTTATAGACTGATAGAATTATAGAACAATATAATTAGAAGATCTAAATAGTTTTGAGGGTATTTACTTACTAGTTTTAGAATAACTAAAATAACCTACTACTTATTATATAGTTAGTTTTCTGTAACTAGTAATATAATATAATAAAGACTATATCTTTCTTTATAGATTATAAGTATTATATTAACTTTATTCCAGTTACTAAAGAGTATATAAAACTACTTAATAGTAGTAAGGCTACTACCTACTAATTAGTCGAGAGGATATAGTTAGTAATAATATATATCTATATAGAGATAACTACTACTCAGTAGAAGTTAGAAACTTAGGTAAATAAAACCTAATTCCTTACGGATTAGTATTAAGTTAGTAATAAGGTATAGTTAAATATGTTTAACTATAAGTTACTAAAGTTAAGCTAAAAACTAGCCTAACTATACTATAAGTATATAGTAGTAAAGATCCTCTCACTATATATTATAAAACTAAATACTTCAGAATCTATTTACCTACAGTTCTATATAAACTTACTCTAGAGAGCTACTACTAACCTACTATCTAAGTAGATTATAATTAATAGCTAGCTACTACTATTAGTGAATAATAATAGGGAGGCTCAATAGCTAGTTAAAAATATTCTTACTATAAGGATATACTTAGTAGGGAGAGAATACTAATAAGAAGCTTTAGTTAAATAGGAAAAATATATAAACTTTATATAGAAACCTATTAATATTATTATAGATATAGTAGTATTAGAGTAGTATAAAGTAATATATAGCTTAATTACGGATAATAATAGAGATCCAGCCTATAGCTTCTAACTAAGCGGCAGCTAGGGAGGAGGGAGGTAATATTATAAGTTATATCTGGATATCCAGTTAGAGCTATACCTAAATATCCGAAACTAACCCCCTCGCCAGAGTGGAGCCCTAGTGAGCTCTATATAGCATTATATATATAGACTTTTCCACACACTCGTGAAAGCTTCTCTTTTACTCCTTAGTTCTAAATAAACAGTATTTTATACTACCTTCCAGTTAAACAAACCCAGATTCAGTCCTTCACAAATTCCTCATTAATAGTTAAATTATTATTAATTATACTAATATTATTATTAGTATAATTTAATAACTTTTCTTCTTTAGTAATATTAAATATGAAATCTGATAATATATCCTATATTACTATATTAGTAATATAGCTTATATATCTAATATCATTCTTAAATTCTTTATTATAAGCTAATTGAAAATTAGCTTTAAAAGAATCTAAAAATTTAGTATTATTAGATATATTATCTATAGTAAAACTTATATAATTAGTATTTTAATTTAGAATTAAAAGTATAGAATATAATTTACCTAAAGAAGTATTCTTTAGTTAAATTTAGATAAGTTACTAAACTATCCATAATTTCTTTATATATATAAAAACCTATATGAGACTAACTAAAGTCTTTAAATACTATAATCAGTTTAGTAAATTAATAAATATAATAATTATAGAATATTACTTACCTAATAGCTTATAAATAAGCTGAAAATTGCTATTAATATAACTAATAATAATACCTAAATAGGTATCTTAGGGTTAAGAAGTCCAAATATCAAAAACAAAGGAAAATCTTCCTAAGCTTTTAATATTTTCAGTTATTTCAAAGTTAATAACCGAAAGAAATTTACTATAGGTTATATCTAGTAAATTTCGAATTTTCTTTCTATAAATAATTAGATTCGATCTATATTAATATTAGTAGAAGTATAAAGTTTATATATAAATAGGGAACTTACTTATTATAATAATTAAGAAGCTCTTTAAGTGATTTAGACTCTATAGTAGAAAAAGATAAGTTGTTTTTAACTATAAAATCTAAAATCTTTATATAAGTATCTTCTTTATTAAAATCTGATATAATATTATTCCGAGGTCTTTTATTACTAAAAAAAGACTCTCTAGAAGATATTATATTAGTTTCTATAATTAACAGTTAGTATATAAGAATATTTAAGAATCTGAATTTTACTTACTTTTAGATCGATGTTTTTCTGATTCTTTATTATAAGCTATAGTAGGATATAATAGTTTATAATATCTAGTAAAATTAGAGGTTAAAAAACCTTTAACTTTTGCTATCCATTCTCTTTTATAACTATAAAAACAAATTAGTAAATAATTTAAAATTAGAAATAACTTTATAAAATAATTAAATACTTACGTAGTATATTTTACTTATATTTCTCTTTCTTTAAAATAATCTATAGGTAAGAGAATGTAAGTAAAAAGATTATTCTTAAATATATAAGCAGATAATTCCTAATTAGGCTTTAATTTATAAGATTCTTTATTAAAAAAAGAATCTTTAAAATTAGTATTATTTATACTACTAGTAGGATTATTACTTATAGTAGAAATAGAGCTAGTAGTATGAGAGGAATCTATAATAAAAGAATCTATTTTAAAAGAATAAATCTTTTAAAAGAATATTAAATAATATAGAGTAATAATATAGATAAGTATAGTATTAAAAACTTAGTAATATTTATACTGAGTATAGAGAGGAAAGTAGAAAGATATATTAAGAGAGATTATCTTAGGTCTTTAAATATGTATAGAAAATATCTAGAAGATTCTACATTATTAGTAATATAAATAGAGTTTTATATTTATTAGTAATTAAATAGCTAGTTTAAAGTTAAGCTCTAACTATATTACTTTATATTATTAATTAGAAGTTTCTAGAAATAATTAGTTTAGAATCTAGCGGAATATCTCACCTTCTTATACTTAGAGATTATTTCTAGAAGATTCTATTATATTACTAATATAACTATATTATAGATTAGAGTTTAATAAGTAGTAACTATTAGCATTTATATTATATATATATTTACAGCTTTCTAAACTTCAAAGTACTTATTAAACCTTATTTTAATAGCTATAGAAAGTATTAGAATACTACAGAATTATCTAAGATACTTAAGTATTATAATAATTGATAGACTTACTTATTATTTTACAAATAGATTAAGGTTTAACTTTTATTAAAAATAGTATTTTAGGAAATTCTTAGGTTAAAACTACTTAAACTCTGATATTCCAACTAATTTACCTATAAAGTATCGTAGAATATAAAGAATTCTATAGAATTACGTAGAATTTTAAGATATTCTTATAGTTTATAAGTTAACTTACTTTATATTATATTAATAAAGTTCTATTTTAAGATTTAATGTTTTGCTAATATTATATATTAAGTAAGTATAATATTAAGACAATTTAAACTTTAAAAAGTAATCTAAATTTACTTTAAATATAAAGAGATTATTATTATTATTATTATTACTTTTATAATTATTATTATTATGTTTATTATTATTATTATTATTATTATTATTAGTAGTACTATTATTTTTTCTTGATTTTTCTAGATTTTTCTTGATTTTGCTAGATTTTTCTAGATTTTTCTAGATCTTTCTAGAATTTTCTAGATTTTAAAAATTAAAATAATTCTAAAAATAACCTAGTCAGATTAGTTAACTACTAGTCAGACTAAGTCTGACTAAGACTAGGCTAGTCTATTTTCAGTCTGACTTTAGTATAGACTAGTCACCTATTTCAGTGACTTAAGTCTGACTAATTTAGTCTGACTAGGACTATGACTAATGACTAGCTGACTTTTTTCCCAACCCTGGTATGGACCGTATGGTTGCTGTCGGGTGGACTGCGCCAACGACGGTGGATGATGAAACAGATTTCTGTCTAATGTGATTGGTCGGGCTTGTCCAACTTGGGAATCACGACATGCTCAAGACGATGGCGACATCTGCCGACCGGGGGTTCGCTTCGACATCTTGTCTAACCTTGACGACGACTCCCCCAATAGTGACGCGGGCCGTGGATCTTTGCTGAAAGAACTTGGCTCTCTTGGCAACTTTAAACAAAGGACCCCACGGCATTCCAATTACGGCAGACTCTTGTTTCTCCGCGCACGATGTGCTTGTCTTTGCAACTGCCGGGTGCCGCTCCGCTAGTGTGGGGCTACCGGGCCGGCTCCGGAGTAGACCCACCCACCCGAGCCCGTGAAGCGCCGACCGGGATTCCACCCATCCCCGAAGCGACCCGCGGACTGTTGCCGGTGTTGTTGACCGGGTGGTATTCGTCGCCGGGCACTGCAATCATTCAGCTCGAAGGCGATGACTCGCTGTCCCAGGATCGTTCATGGAATGGCACGAGGAATTGGTCTGTTTTTAAGCACATCGACCATTTCACTGTTCGAGTTGCGTAATCTCTCAGGCCGCAGGCGCACCTTCAAACTCGTTCAACCTCATCACAGCCGATGACGGAGTATTCAAGTCTTGACAGTCTGCGCAGAGCAACAGCCACAGTAATCGACGCCACTCGGCGGGCATTGTCTCCAGTGTTAGCAGCCTGTGTAAATTCCTAAAAAGGCCCGCATGAAAGTTGAGCTCCGGAACTTGGTTTGGCGTGTCAACTGACGACAGCAGAGCGATTCTAGGGATGGGCCGAACTCCTACACTCAGTTGTCAGTAGATCCGAAGCCCATTCAGAGGACACCTGGACATTGGTCTCGGCAAGCGCGGATCATACTGCGTCTGCGTACCACAAACGAGTGTTTGTTTGTCACCATGACATGACGTGTTCCTTGTTGGTTGGCACCCTCGCGGCATATATAGACACGCAGCTCAAGAACACTCGCTCGTCTGATTCTTCCACTCGCACTTTGACACTTTGATGGAAAACAGTCTTTGACAGAGCCTAGCATAAGTCGACCAACATCCCTCAACTCGAGCAAACACCATGTCCTCATTCGGGTTCCCCTCCACCAGCGAGGAGGTCGCCTCAGAGTTTGCAAACCACATCAAAGGTCGTACGTTCCTCATCACCGGCACTTCCGACGGCGGTCTCGGTGCGCATGTCGCCATCACGCTTGCCAACCACAACCCGGCCGCTCTCGTACTGGTCAGTCGCACACGCGCCAGAACCGAGCCTACAATACGCAAGATCAAAGCCGTCAACCCCGACGTCGTCGTCCACTTCGTCCAGTGCGAGCTGTCAGACTTTGCCTCGGTCCGCAACGCAGGCACGGCTATCCACGACCTGCCGGTTTCGAGGATTCATGTCCTTCTCAACAATGCCGGCGTCATGGCCCTCGAGAAGCACACCCGCGACAAGCAAGGCTACGAACTCCAGCTTTCCTCGAACCACCTCGGACACTTCCTCCTCACGAACCTGATAATCACCAAGCTCATCGCCACAGGGCCTGGGTCGCGGATCGTCAACGTCTCAAGCGACGGCTACCGCGTGAGTTCCTTCGACTTTGACGATTGGAACTTCTCCAAAGGCAGAATGTATCACGACCTGGTTGCCTACGGGCAGAGCAAAACGGCCAACATTCTCTTCTCCGCCGCACTGGCCGAAAGGTTCGCGGACAAGGGCGTCGTTGCGTTGTCGGTGCATCCCGGGGCCATCATGTCGACTGGACTCGTGGCGCACATGAAGATAGACAACCTCGTGGACCGGCTCTACGAGGCTGCGCTCAGGACGAACGGCAGGCAGACTTTTGCGGCCGAGCCGAGTGAGAAGACTCTTTCCCAGGGAGGGGCGTCGCTGTTGGCTGCCGCGCTCGATCCGGCTTTTGAACGGCAGAATGGTGCATACATCAAGGACTGCCAAGTTGCCGAGACGTTGGAATACGCGCATAGCCCGGAGCTGGCGCAGAGGTTGTGGGAGCTGAGTGAAGAGCTGGTGGGAGAGCGGTTCAAGTAGCCGGCTCGTGAGCTGGAAGCATAGTTTTAACCAGTTGTAAAGTGCTTCTCACTACCATGCGGCTGCGTTCGTAACTTTATCAACAGTGACGAACGACTCAGCTCATGCAACTTCAGGCCTGACTTCCAACGTGTATTTTACCACCAAACCTCTGTTGACACTGCGAGAGGATCCCACACCAGGGGACACGAAAATAAAAAAGGCAAAAGTGTCAGACAGAACGAAAATGCCCAAAAACCTTTTCACTGTGTATATTAACACAGAAAACTCACAGTTTGTTGCTTGGGCGTGAGCGCTGTGTTTATTTCAGACGTCTGTGTCCGATACCCCAAGATGTGGTATTCGCGTGAACGGTAGCATCTTACTGTACCTGTTGGCCAAATGATTCTGCGGTCTCTTTCCGCTCTGAGGAAGGCAGTCTCAGCTTCAGCAACCTGTAAAGTTCTGCAGTCTGAGCTGGTAGGTTTTGCTGTGTTTTCTATTGGGGTTTCTTGGGTGTCGACTCCTAGTAGCTTACCTACCTTTTTCGGCTTTCGGTGCGGACAGGATCCAAGTAGATCAAGAGCACACGCATTTATAAGAATACTATATAAGTCTTAACTAACTCCAAGGCTACACCAACTATTTTCACTGTGGCTAGAGACTTAGAGTTACCGAATAAGATACAGGCTCGCTTCCCCACGGGCCACAACGGTCTCGTGACGATCTGCGACCGTCAGTAACCGCCGCAACTCTACGCAGCTATCCAGCCTCCTGAGAGGTTTTATTCCTCTTTCCCTGGAAGTTTACGCACAGCTCTCCGTTGACTATGCAGTATGTTGGGGTTGTCAGGGACTCAGGCTTGCTATCTAAAGTGAGATTTCGGCAGTTTTCTGTCATCAGCTCTGTTGTTGTTGGGTCCTCAGCTAGGCGTTTCGTCATCAACGACGGGGAAGATGCCGTAGATTGCCCTTCTTCAGTCATTCTTGAACATGAGTGACGAGATTGAGTGGGCTTTTGTCACCTTTCAAACCGTTACAACCAGCTTCTTCAGTGTTTTTCGTCATAGTTAGTAGTATTGTAGCGAAAGATGACAGCTATGCACAGTAGCGAAGATGAAAACAAGCGAGTATTGACCAGAGTCGACCAGGTAACCCGTTGTTTGAGTTCATGGGCCTTGGTAGTTGGTTTGTGCTTTCACGCTTCCATTCATGTCTCAACGGACCATACACGGGTCCATGTTAATTGAGACTGCAGCCAAAGCCTCTGGGGCATATCCGAGGTCTTTCATTTGCGAGATGTGCGAGACGGTATAAGATCTGCCTGGTCCCTCATAGGGCCATCATCGGACGAAGCGATGACGACATCAGGGGTCGTCGAGAATCTGGCATCACCCCTGATTCGCAGCTGTCCCACAGAACAATCTCTACCAAGCCTCAGGGTCAGGGGTCATCCATCGTGCTCGGGTAAACGTTTCTGCACGTCACTTCTCCTTCTGTGCTGCGTCTCTGACATGGGTATCCCATACTGTCGAGTGGGCTCAGTGTGAACTTCTATCGGGCATTTGACTAATCAAGCTTTTTTGAGGCATTTTACCCGCGATGGACAAAACGGATCGCGGCGGCGTCAACCCTGCAGTAGTCTTCTCGGCAGAGGTCAGTCTGCTTTCGGGAATATGCTTGCATTTATGTTTAACTGTATCATTCATAGACGCGGAGGTTGAGGCAGGGGGGGGGCTTTTCCTATATAGCCTATCCATAACATGGATTACCTCAGGCCAGTATAGGGAACCATAGGCTACCTCCGTAAGGCCATTACTATACTTGACGAGTCCCCTTTGGGCCGTTTGTGCCTTTGAATAGCTAACTGCGCACGGGAGTCGACGAATCCATCCGTTGGGGGCTAAATGTCAGCAAAGGGGATCACCTACGACGCATCACCGGCACACGTGGTGGGAGTTGGAAACTCGATGACCATGGTGAGGGTAGTATTCGAACTCGTCATCGAAGAATGTCCAAAATAAAAGTCGCGTCTGTGAACGGATCTACGCCGAGCTTCCACATCCCACCCTCGGTCCCGGTCCCAGTCCAGGCAGCACAACTCATACACGCTATCTGACTGAAACTTGCCGCAACACGATGTCATAATGAAAAACCTACGATACGACTATATAGGCAGGAACTACGGTTCTTAGCGTCATTTCGGTTCCGGTAACAGGGTCGCAGGGTTGTGTACGAGGAAGTGGCGATGAATGTTCTCCCCGTAGGTGTTAGAGTGTTAGAAGCAACACCAGTAGCGGTCCATGGATCATTCTCAAAGAGCCAAAACCTCAATTTTAAGATGGAAAATATTGACATTGAAACATCTTGCTAGAGTATCCTATCATATCTGTTAGAGCAGACTCACGACTTACGGAGAACAGTTGCAAAACAGAGCCGGATCAAAACTGATAAATCGCCTGTTGGAGTGATAATGAAAGCACAAGTCATATGGGATTGTTTGCCATGTAGTAAGACCCGAAGAGACTACAAGTCCAACGATAAGATGGAAACATCTGTCACCGCATACACAAGGGCAACTCGAATGTAAGTTGGTTTTGCAATGGCCAAGATTTAATCACATCATGATAACTTTGAGGAATCATAAAGCAAGAACCAAAAAAAAGAAGATATTTTGTGCAACTCGAACCTATGAATATACAAAACGCAACCACGTTCGCCATGCCTTGCCCTCTATGCAGACTCTACGAAGATCCACGCCCAAGCACCCAACGCTACCATGCATCACAGCCCTTGTGTGATCTACCCGCCACAGGCCTCCTGCTCGATGGAGTTCTCCCCCTGAAAGGGTGGACCACGTGCTGCACGCGTCATCGAGGGCAGCGACGTCAGTAATAGCCGCAATCTCGCTCGCGCGCTCGACGAACTGCATCGAGAAGCCCTCGGAGATGTGCCAGCCAATGTGGCAGTGCATCAGCCAGGCGCCCGGGTTGTCCGTCTCCCAGGCCATGACGAGGTGCCCCGACGACGGCAGCATGGCAGTATCGCGGCGCGACGGGTTCGCTGTGTTGAGCGTGGCGAAACCGCTCGAGTAGGTGACGTCCGGTCAGCTCGAACCAGTACTCGCGAGTCACACCCGTGTCGGGCACCTCGGTGGCATAGTCGGTGTCGATGGAGTAGTCACACCACTGGGTACGAGTGCTGGCCGTGTTACACACTGCAAGCAGCGCAAGGGAAGAGGTTGGCCTTGGGAAAGGAGCTGGAAGAAAGACCAGGCAGGGCAGATGCCAGAGAGCCGGCGAGGGCACCGGCCAGAAAGAGAGACTTGACCATGGTGGATGGATGGTGTGAGTCTGTGAGATGGGTCAAGTGGATGTAAGGTAGCAAAAGAATAACATTCTGACATAAGTTGGATAGCAAGAGAAAGGGGGTGAGAGAGGGCGAGAAAGAGTGTGAAAGAGGGAGAGAGAGAGAGGGAGCAAGAGATGACCAGAGAGCAAAGAGCGAACGAAAGCACAGCCAAACCAAGCTGGTTGGTGAAGAGAGTGGGAATAGCATCAAGTATCGCCCGCTCACGATACGTTCAAGTATCCGGCGGCCCGGCCCGGTTGACGGCTCCCCGGACCGCACGACAGACGGATGCTAAAAAGTCTACTACCCCAGTCATGGCATCGTCCTTGGTCGCGCCGTGCCCCCTTTGCGAACCATGCGCGACTGGATTGGGGATGTCAGGGTTATACGTGTAAGCTACCCGCAGCTTGGCTGACTCGTCACAGCCAGAGATGTCTCCCAATGCGACGGTGTTCGTTGGCGAAGGGAAGGGGATGCTGGCTGGGAATAGGACCACATCGCCCCGCAGCCTGCCGCAGCCTCGCAGGGCCATGTGATACCAAGATACTTGAACGTTACCGAGAAAGAGGGTGAGAGGGGATTAGAGTAGGTGTGGTGAGGGTTGTCCTCCCCTGAACCCCTTATACCGGTGAGGCCGAGCAGGCCGGAAGCGTGGGAGCTTCGGGACGCGAATATACACGGCCGGCCGGTGATGGTTCTACTTATACAGTCAAGACGAGGCCTCGACCGAATTAGAAACCTCCGACTCGGCTTGGTGGAAGTCCCCGTCAGCCAGTCAGCCAGCAGTAGCACCCAAGTCGTCAACTCCAAGGGTGATATTCGTCGTCTCTTACGTAGCCCCCCCCCCTTGGACTTACGTGGTCTACACACGAAGCCATGCCTATTCCAAATGCTCTGGACCTATACCATCCCTGCTACATCTTTACAAAGCCCGTGTTATCCTTGTCGTGTGTTAAGCTTCCGGTAGCGTTCCGCACTTCCCGATCCGCTTCGGTCCACATGTTCATCCCACATGCCGAAACCAATCCCGTCGTTGGCGCGCGTCCTGGCTGGGATGCCCCCAGTTCTCGATAGCCGACAGCGGAAGCGCCGGAGCCTCTCGTTGGTTGACGTTGTAGTCCCCATCTCGAGTCTCCCGGCTGGTGCTGGAGCCTGGGTTCTAGCAAGCAAGACAGCAATGTCCGAAGGGTCGTGTCAAGGGACTGGTGAGAGTGACGGGTGGGTGTGCCTCTCCACCTCCGATATCACAGTGGGGACGAAACCTTGGCAGCACGCGTGACCTGAAGTGATGCCATTCCCGTGCTTGCAGAGCGTTTGCCAGTTCCGGACCGAAACGGGAAATGGGCCAGGAAAGAAACCTGCTGTTGCGTCTCGTGTGGCGTTTGGTATGGCAGACTGAAGAGTCTGCAAGGCAAAGGGGCAAACGGCGGATGGACTGCACCAGTTGTGCGGTTCGTGTTGCTGCGCTCATATTTAATCAACACCCTCTCCCTCTCTCTCCGTCAACTACCTTCTCGAAACCTCGCCAAACACTTCACGCAGTGATACAAATTGTAGCATCTTCACTCACCTAGTTCATCATTTTTCTTTGAGCGTTTCTGTAGCCTCTGCCAATCCTTCAACTTGTTAACTTTACTTCATCCGTACGAGACGTTCCGTCAACACTCCTGTACGCCATCATCATGCAGCCCACTGGAGCTCTCGTCCTGTCGCTCGCTGCTCTGGCGGCCGCGGCCCCTTCCAACGAGCGTCGTGCCGTTGACTCTGGGCCTTTCCAGATCTACGCCTACGGCACTGGCATTGGCGGCTTGTCCCTGTTCTCTTCTGGAGGTGAGTTGGGTTGACCATGGAACTCTTCTGAGCTCTCGTCGAAAGTCCCGAGGCGGTCCAGCTGAGCAGAGCGGATGAGACCTCTGGGCCTCATATGTTTCGTTTGTTAGGTCCGATCAAGCCTGAGCAGAGCTGATAGTCACTCACAGGCGATGCTTACCTTGGTGACCACACCACGTTCAACGACTCCGAGGCCTCCCCCGTCATCTGTAAGTTGCACAGTATCCTCGTCTTGACACGCAAACCACAAACTGACGACCATCAAGTCACCTCCACCGACAACATCTGGACCGGCGCCCCCAACATCACCGGCTTCGACGCCGGCTCCACGCTGCCCACGTGGTCCAACCTGACCTTCTCCGTACCCAGCGCCGGTTCCGGCGTCCACGAGGTCGGCTTCACCAACTCCACCGCCGCCTCGGACCGCCAGACCAGCGGATTCATCTCGTACGGCGCCTTCATCTTGGTCAGGTCCACCACCGGCCGCGGCTACGAGTCTCTGTGGTACGCCACCCCCAGCAGCGTCGACGGCGTGTATGCCCTCAAGTGGAACGAGACGGGCGACGCGAGCACCGACCAGATCGCCCTCACCCTCAAGAAGACGCCGCCCGTCAACTCCGAGACCGAGACGGAGGATACCCTCTGAGATGGACTTTTGGTTCGGGACCTGGTTCAGAACGTCTGTTTGGAACCTGTGCGGACTTTGACTTCTTGAGCATGATGCATTTGGTACTGCGGTGCCGAGTGCATTGTGATGGAATTTAGGGTAACGGGATACACACACACACACACACGAACACACACACACACACGTAGCAGTATAGCTTCAGAAAATGCAAACATGAGATGGCGTCAAAGTCGCTCAATTACATTGCAAACCATTCGGGTGCACGCGACCCAAGTCATATCTCTCATGATGCTAAAACTAATAATACAAAATTTGATCCCGCAAGACACCCAGCTCAGCGACGCTCGCTCGCAACCTCCTCCGCGGACGTGGGAACCCTATCCTCGGCGGGTGTCACATTCTCCGCGTTCAGCGTCTTGCCGCGCGCGCCAGGCTCCACGTCGACGTCGAGACGCCTCTCGCGGAAGTTGTCCTCGCCCGAGGCGCCGACGCCCTCGAGGCCCGCGCTCTCGTTGGTGCGGTGGCGGACCTTGACGCCGTGCAGCTCGTTGCTCGTCTGGCCCTGGACGGGCTTGCCGAGCCCGGTGTGCACGTCGCCGCTCGTGGCGCCGGGGAAGTCGAGCGCGCCCGTGGTGCCGGCGGGGTGGGCGTCCGGGTTCAGGGCCTGGCCTGGGGTTTCGGAGGCGGTGTTGGGCGTGAAGCTGGTCTCCTCGGGCGCGGTGCCGGCGGGGTGGGTTTCGGCGTGGAACTCGGGGTAGGCGTCGTTGCCGACCTTAACTCCCGGAGCGTGCTGTGATGGAGTTAGATGTGACCGAGGGAGAAGGATGGAGGGAGGAAACGTACGCCCTTGGTGGTGAGAGGTTCCGAGCGAGGGACGCTGGGGTGGAACTCGCCCTGCTTGTTGGTGACCGAGTCGATGTTTCTGGTGGCTGACATTTTGCAAAGATGGAGATGTGTTTGTTTGGTGATTATTGGTAAATGGAAAGTCGATAGTGGTTGTTTGAACTTTGGGTATGTATCTTAAAGACTCAGTGTTGGTATTCGTGTTGATAAAGAAGAGCAGAAGAAGTGAGCAAAAGGCGGCAGTGATGAAATGTTTAAGTAGGTCGATTTCGATCAGATCAGCAGCTTCATGAGCAGGCGTTGAGGTGCAGAGGACGTCGCATCACCATTACATCACGCAGGAGGAATATGAGATAACTGCACCACTTTTCCCCGCCGTGGGCCTCGACCAAGTCCAGAAACCACTGCAAAGACCCTGATGATGTCAGACATCCATAGCAAAGACTAGCAAGGCTGGAGTATAGATGCGGATCAACAGCTTCAGGGAAACGGGCAATCGAAAGTCGGATGGTGGTTGGGCCGATCCGATGGCCGGACAGACCTAATGGACGGGAAGCCCGGCCGAAAGTGGTGATGCCGGGCGGACGTTTTGGTCCGGCGCCGGGCTCGGTGAGTCTCGGTGTGGTCACCTCGGTCCACACCTCGGTCCACACCGCACACCGAACTGGATCTGATATGGATCTGACGTGGAGGAGGGCAGAGACGATATGACGCAACAGAATGTCCACCTACTGCGTCGTGCTGGCTCAGCTCATGGGCCATGCGTCTTCGGGAACATTCCACACGTCTCGGCGTGCGCCTCCAGCAAGGCACAGCTCGCGACCTCGCATCGTGAAGTTTCCACCATGACACCATTCCAAGACCAAACATCTCGATGGGAAGGGCCGAGTGGGCGCCGTCATGTCCGTCGACACAGCGAGGCAATCGTTTCCTGCCTGGGACTCTCCTCGCTCTCAATGGTCCCTACAATCTGCGCCAGGAGGCCGAGTCGGCGCGTGTCGCCGGCCTCCTCGCACCACTTGCGCAGCTTCTTCACCCGCCGGTCGGCCTTGGTCGACGTCGCCCACATCGTGCCGGCGTAGCCGTAGAGCGACTCCGTGAGCAGGAGCCGCGCCTCCTCGCGGCTCTCGGGCGTGTTCCGCGCGTAGTGGCACTCGGCCAGCGCCTCGCGGCCGACGGCGAGGTACATGACGGCGTTGGAACCCTGGCGCTCAATGTACGAGTCGACATTGTCGCGGTAGTAGGACGCGGCGGACTGGCAGAACTTGTCGGCCATGGCGAAGGACTCGTCGTCTTCGGGGGCGAACATGGAGACGTACTGCGCCACGTACCGGCCGAAATCCAGCGCGACCTTGCGCTTGGTCTGCTCGTACCGCTTGACGTGCTCCGACCTGTCGAGGGCCAGCTGCCGGAGCTCCGCGTTCCCCTGTCGCGACTTGAGCCGTTTCGCGCCGAGGGTGAGGCGGAGGTAGCACCCGACGAGACTGTCCGCGCCCAGCGTCTCCTTGATCCTCGCGTCGAGGCGGTCGCAGATTTGCTGCATGAACCCGCGGAACTCGTCCCCGGTCGAGATGTGGATGAGGTGTGCCAGTTTCCGCGAGAAGCTGACGAGCTCGTCGTCCGGCGACGGGAAGGACGTTGCGGCTTCCGAGAGGTGGAAGGCCAGGATGTGAGCGCTCTCGAGACTGCGACTCTCGTTGAAGGCGCTCAGGATCCCGATGGGTGCGGCGGGGTAGTGGTACCTCACCACGTTGTCAATCTCCCGCCGTACTCTGCTCTCGCAAGACTCGCCGCTGATGATGGACCCGCGGAGAACAGTTTCGTACCGGAGGTTCGTCTGCAGGTTCTCGTAGATGTCGACGTGGTCCGGCGGCGCGTCGTGATACCGGTCCAGGAGCACCTTGGCCAGCATGTCATCAGCCAGCCTCACAATCTCGGCGACGGTGTCCAGGTGGTTGAGGTTCTCGTCATCGTTCAAGTCCGGCGGCGTCCTCTGTCCGACCGTCGTCGGCGGCGTCAAAGGCTGTCCGCGGGGGGTGTGCTTGTCAAACACCTTGTCGAGCTCCGACTCGGAGTCGACGTCGTTGAAGCCGGTGGAGTCGCTAAACGGCGTCAGGTCCCGAGGCGGAAGAGGCTGGCGAGACGGCTGCCTGCTGGATGACGAGGTTGGTCCAGAGGCACCAATGTCGTCGTCGGGAACCGGCGGCAGCAGCACACGTCCTGGGCGAGGTCCAGGTCCAGATCCAGGTCCGCGTCCGCCTTGCGGGGCTGGTGGTTCTTCCGAATCCGGGGAGATGCCTCTGCTGCCTAAACCGGGCCTCTTTCGTCTCCTATTCTTCTCGATCCCCCAGGTCTTGAATCTCCCCTTATACATACGCTCGCTGGGCGCGCGCAGCTCGTCAGCTCTTCCTTTGTTCCGCGGCGAACAATGTCTTTGGGAAGGGGGGGGGGGGGGGGGGGGGGGGGGGGGGGGCCCCCCGGGGCTTTAACCC